>JANHJO010000757.1:60164-70307 GCA_032468235.1 Pseudoxyrhopus heterurus
TTTTCCTTTCTTCTTTTGTTTACTGAGAGCATACGCACCAAAGACAAATTCCTTGTGTGTCCATTCACACTTGGCCATTAAAGGATTCTGATTCTACTACAGCACAAAAGAAACGAGCACTCCGCAAAGCCAGAGTGCATTGTTGCAAATGCTGCAACAATGGGACCCACACATGTCTGCACGACACGTGGCAGAACATTCCATGCCCGTATAGGCTTTACCAGCCACCTGCAGACACACCGTGGACGGCCCACAACCCGGTTAGATGTCAATGTCCTCTTCCAACACGATGGACGAACATCATGATTGAATTCCATCCACTAGTATTTTTTTTTTTAAAATGTTCAATAGACAGTACGAGATGGTTTTAATTTTTAACGGAAAATTCCTCATTTTGTCATTCAGGGAATTCATACAGGTTTCAAGCTGGTAACAGAATGAATGCAATGCTGTGGTTTAAGCATCTAAGTGCTGCCTGCCAAAGCAACAGACAACAGGTAAGAGGGCAAGAATTATGAAGTGATGCTTTAGTTGCCATTAAGACTTGAATATAAAGTGGTTCCCCACAAGATACAAAAAAAAACTTGTGTATTGTTGTATTGCTCTGTCCCAACTCAACGAGGGTGGGGATGGGTTGAGGGGTTCTTTTGGATTAGGAAGCAGGAGCACACTACTTAAGAATCCCTGCTTGGGGTCAGTTGTGTTTGACAGCTATCATTCTGTCTCCATCCTTCCCTTTTGAGGGAAGACTGTTGAATAGTGAGGATTCAGCTGCCAAATGTCTTAGAAGTGGCTTCTAGGGACTCTTTCAATTTCAGTTTAAACCCAGGCATGGGATCAAGATAATAATTAGTCATTCTAACGTATTGCCTTTGTTGGGAACTAGATGGGTGACCACACACCTCTTGGTCCTTTAGTCTCTTAGCAGGCTTTGATACCATCAACCTATGGTATTCTATGCCTCTAGGGGGTGGGATTGGAAGCATTGTTTCAGATTCTTATCTTTCCTGCATTGATAGTTCTAATCAATGATTGAGGAGGAAGAAAGGTCAACCCAGTAATGGCTCCCATGGGATACAGCAAAGTTCATTGGGCTTTCTTTCCCCTTCAACATCTATATGAAACTCCTGGAAGAGATCATTCATTAGTTTGTGGTACAGTAACATCTATATACTGATGATACTGAGATTTATATTGCTACCCTAGGCTCATCAAGGGATCCCACTGATGTCTTCATCCAACTCCTGGAACACATTGGGAATTGGATGGAAACAAACAGATTGCTATTTGTTCGTTGCATTTCTCTTTTTGCTCTAGAGTTGCCTCTAGAGGGAGAAGCACTCAACTTGGAGTTCCTCTTGGCTACTGCTGGATTTGCAGATGGAGGCTGTGGCCAGGAGGGCCTTTGCCCGCTTTTGGTTATGTGCTGGTTGCACCTAGAGCAATAGAATCTAGCTAAAATAACATGCTCTTATGAACACTCATTTGGAGTTTTACAGTCTGTTTTATGTGGGCCGTCTTTAAAGAGGACCCAGAAACTGCAGTTGTTGGCACTCCTACATTGCAAGCCTTAGGTTGGCTACAATAGGTTTCCAAGCACAATTCAAATCATGTGCTTTAACGTACAAACTCTTCAATCTGAAATGGACCTCTCTGAAGTGAAGTGAGGATAGATAAATCCTTCCTCTTCTTCTCCTACCCCCCACAAAATAAATAAATAAATGGCTCTGTGGGGAATAGAATAGTCCAAATGGAGCAAGCTTTAGACTGTCTCTTTGGAGATCTCTTCCACAGAGTATTTGGTAATAATGGTTCTTCGCAGGATAGATAGGATGATGCAACTGGAGCAGTTTCTGAAGTCATATTGCCTCTTCCACTGTCTTAATTAAAAGAAGCATAATTGTAGGGATCCAAACAAAATCTTCCCCAACAGAAATATCCAGCTTCTGCCTAAATACATCCAGTAAAGAGGGATACTATTGCCAAGTATTCTCTATCCTATACATATATGTAAATTATACGTTATTTTTGAAAGAAATGTTACATTTCCATCTATT
The DNA here is from genome assembly GCA_032468235.1 of Pseudoxyrhopus heterurus. Taxonomy (NCBI): domain Eukaryota; kingdom Metazoa; phylum Chordata; class Lepidosauria; order Squamata; genus Pseudoxyrhopus; species Pseudoxyrhopus heterurus. Next base: position 62,222 of record JANHJO010000757.1, read on the forward strand.
ATTTTCAGTGCAACTCCTTTGTCCCAAATTTACATCTGAAATATTCCTTCCAGCTTAGTGATCTTCCAGATCATAATAAAAAATGTTCCTCCATATCAAATCCAGGATTGAATTCTGTGGCTTGATTTCTCCCATATAGCCTGGCTGAGGAGCCTTTGAAGAGCAATTTGAGTATACTTTTATGACAGACAAAATAAGAACCATTAGGTCTTCATTCAAGGGTTCTCTCGTTCACTTCCCCTCTTTTGTATACTAGTGGAAAGAGATTGGAAGCATCTGTTTTTGGTTTTACTATAATTTGTTTTTAAAAGAGCAGTTTGAGAATAAGCAAGAACCAAAGGTTGGTTACTGGTCTCAAGCCATTCTTGAAAAAAGTGGTATTTCTATAACTTTAGTGCATTTGGAAGCAGCATATACATCTCAATCTTGTCTCTATTTGATTACATAACAGGAAACTAGGACTTGATTTCTACACTTGAACCTAAGTTATACCTCTAATTTCCTTTACAAAATTATTTCTTCTGTTGATAGGTTCCTGCCAATTTGATGACTTTTGAGTGACCAGCTACTGCAGAATTTGATCCAAAAATTTGATCCCTCCACTTTTGGATCCTATTTCATGGTTTGAGAAGTCCTGTTGAAGGCATGTCAGCTGTACTTCTGACTTAGGAAGTAAATGGAAGTTTTGAATAAAAGCACTAAGATTTCAGGGAATGGAATGTGACATGAACTACCATGAGGCTTGCTGCTACTCAATATTCTCTGAACTGACTTGTGGAAACCACTGCCTTAAAGAATGAAAGGTTATTCAACATGAAACACCAAATTTGTGTGTTGTGTGTGTGTGTGCGCGTGTATTTGTGTGTGAAACTTCTGATGGTGCTGTGCTTAGGTTAAGTAGGTTGTAGTTAGTTTGAATTTGTGTTTACTTTGTTACATTTTAATTTTAAAGCCCTGCTTTTTGCAGTTTTTTTTGTTGTTGTTGTTGTAAAAAAGGAGTACTTCTGAAACTTAAGGGTGTTTCAAGGGGTGTTTGTGCAAGGGATAGCCTGTGTTTTCTTGAAAAAATATGCAGCTTATATCTATGTCCCTCTATTAGCTCTTGTGCTCAGCTAATTGGGGACACGGTATAATTAGTTTAGCTTAGAATGTAACAACTGTAATATATGCAAATTTATCTTCTTTTTATAAAGCACTGACTTTGCAGAATTTGATACTACATGAGGTTTTTCTTTTCTGCAAGTGACACAACGGCCAATATCATATTCATTCTTTTTTTTGAGAGAGAGAAAAAGATCTTGGTTGTCAGTTTCAAGGAAGCTCTGGGAAACATCAGGAGGTCAGAACTGAGAATTTAATCTCAACGTATTTTCAGACTAGACACCCTCATTTCTCCCAAAAACAGTTTACATACGCATTGTATGCTTTTTCCACAAGCACATTTACCCCTGAACATCTTTATTGCCGCCTATTAAATATTGTTTTACAGATGAAAATCTTATATTTTCCTTCTTGTAGAAGAAGCACATGATTGGGATTGGAAGTTTTTCATTTCTTTTATGTCAGAGCTAGAAACCATATCTCTGTAGCATAAATTTATTTGTGTATAGTTTGCAAAAGTCACCTACATAATCAGAAAAAATCTGCCAGTAAAAAGATAAGCCACTGATGGGATTAATTACAAGTAGGTTTAGTTTAGTGTAAGAAATGATTTTACATATTTCCTTTAAAACAACAGCCTACCACCACGTAAGATAATTTGTAAAGAAACTCATGCTCTGAAAATTTGTGTTACTATGAGAGCGTGATACTTTGAACTAGACAATATCAGAGCCTTCACATGGTAATAATTTTGATCACAAGAAAACAAGGTCAGTTGAAATCAACTCCATCAATGCTATAGGCCAGTTATTAAGAAAATATATATAGACTGAGGTTATAAAGAATAACTCAAATGCACGTGAGTAGAATGTCATTGGTTCATGTATCTAAAGGATATGTTTTCTAAAAGTCTTTTTCCTGCTAGTAGGATAGACAGAAATGGCAGCTGTTCACAGAAGGAAATAATAAGGTTGACATAAAACTTTCATGCAAAGTACAATGAAAAAAATAGGAACATTAAAATTATCCACTTTTAAAATCTGTTTCTGTTGTTCCTGCCGAAAAGTTCACAATATACTTAAATTCTGGATTCTTGGGGAATTAATGCTCAGTTCTGACCTTATAGAGGTATTTGTTATAAAAGGAGACCTGCATGTTCTTGAGTTCCTTAGTTTACACATCTGCCAATAAATGACACAGGATGTTTCATGAGAACATCTTTATAGCCAGCAGTATTACTATATAGAGTTTGCACAATTTAATTTCTACTTTTCAGAGTTTAAAAAAAGCATCCCATTTTTTAATGTTGTGAAATGGAATCCTGTGGAATTCGTTTGTTCTAAAAAAGTGCGGAGGAAAAAGAATTGTGTGGATAGACTTATCCATTTGATCACCATCCTTGTGAGTAGAAAGATGCAACTGCAAACCACAGCTTCATTAGGTATAGAGTTTTGAAAAATAAAAGATGAGCTCATGCCAGTTTTTCACATGATGTCTAATATAGTTAGTTTTGGTATCTTGAATGAGTACTTTTAAACATTTACAATATTTGATTCAGATCATAGAACATCATACATATTTTCTGAGATACATCGGTTTTGAATCTTATGTAACATTTTCACAACTAATTCATTATGTCAAAATGTTTCTCAAAAGGAAATGGCTGATTTGGAAAAGGAACACACACAAAAATAGGCATACATATCAGCTCAAAACCAGGTTGCAAACTTGTTTTAGCCCAATAGACTAAATACCAAAAGCAGCAAAAAGTAAAAAAAAATTCAATTCAAATATAAATTCATCTGCTTAAAACCTTTACTTAGCCTATTTCCTGTAAATAGCAAATAGGAGTATTATACTTTTACAGCTTTCGGCTTTCTCATACATGTTTTGCAGTTTTTGTATTTATTTGTTTTGATTTAATCTATTTGAAAAAAAAATCTTTCAAGCCTTGAACCATTCCAGATTTTATGGTAGTTTTAAAGGTTGCACTTGTAAAAAGATCTACTGGTATTTAATTTATAACAATTTGCTTCATTCATCAGTTAAATCTCAGTAATGTAAAATTTTACAGTTCATACTATTAATATGTTTTAATAATAATTAAAAATATGTATCAGAAAATCTAAATGCTGTTTGAGTGTGAATGAAGCATTTTGCTTGGTAGTACAAGTTTCTTCTAAATAATTGAGCTAAATACATAGATGCTAATACTATCAGGTATTGTTTTTATAATAATTAATAGAAAATAGAATGAGTTCCATTTTTACTGTAACAAAAAAAACACTGGATTTTTGGTATAGACATATTTCACTTAAATATATTTTTAATATTTCATCTAAAAACAAATCAAGTTGCGAGAAATGTTTAATTCTAAAAGGCAAGAGCTGTTACAAGAAACACTAATCTGGTTAGTAGAAAGCCTTAGATGTCTTCATTTCACACACACACACACACACAGAAGTGCTTCTTTATCTTACATACTGTAAATGAAGAACCTCTATGGCACATGCCCAACTGAGCCTCAGTTAATTAACTTCCTAATTTCCTCTCCTTTTTATAAAATGTTACTATGAAAAGTTGATAGCAAATTACCCATATTTCAGTTGGCCCACATGAAGCTGGTTGAATAGCCAGACTACTTTGTCAAATCGCAGCCAAGAAGATTTTTCTTGTAGTGAAATTGTAAATTGCACTGCTTCACACACAAATGATCCATACACACACTTTTCTATATACACTAAAGACATGGATGAAGCTGCTTTTCAGGACACATTAAGTGAAATGAAAAATTTTTGTTTCGGCTATTTGTCTAAATTGTATTTGAATCATAGAACATTTGCTGTAGATACTGTTATAGACATACTATTTTCAAATAGGGTTAAGTGAGCTTTTTGGATTTCTTCCTAATTTTTTGGCATTCCTGTACCTTTGGGTCAGATCAACCAAATATGTTGCAAATTAGGTTTCCTTGTAATGCAAGCATCAAGTGGCTCAAGTTGCATCTTTCTTCCTCATATTTTTGTGCATATTGCTTTTTTCAGTTGTTAGCATTCTTAAATCTAATTTTCTAAATTTGAAATATTATATTTTATGAAAACTTGAAGACACTAAAATTTGAAGTAAAGAATTGTTTTTACTTTCTCTGAAAAGTCTATCTGCCTAGGTTTTGGGGGGGGGGGTTGTGTCACTCTCTTTTTCCATTTAAAAATGGCCTGTATCCAACCTTAAAATTTACATTTAAAAATAAGACAGAAACAGAATATTCATTCAGAGGAGTGTAACGTTTCCTGCTCATCGTGAGATGAGCATTTTATATCTATAAGATTTTTGCCAGTGCCTTAATTACCAGTTTGAAAGACCAAGGTGGCAATCCACCAAATATTATTTCTATGCATTCCACTACTCATGTAAATTGGGCTTTGCAGAAACTCCAATTAAATAACTGGAATTCTTCAGCCAGTAGAAAAGCTCAATTTTTTTTAGCTTATTTCTGCTTTGAAAGTCAAGCTTTATGTTTAGTAGACCCAGTTAAAAAAAAACCTCTTAATTTGAATAAGTTTCAGTTCATTGGTTTTATATAAGCAATTTTTGTGCATTTGTGAGCCAGTTCACACTTGCATAAACTCCCCCCGTCTCTCTCTATCACACACACACACACACACACACACACACACACACACACACACAGATATTTATATCTCCTAGGCAACAGGACTAAGCAATGGATGCCTCAGACCCTCCTCTCTCACCATCATTACCAATGTAAGATCTTGCCCTAGAAGTGCAAGTTTCACTGAATCATCTAATTAATTTTGTAAAAATCAATTTTGAAACTGCAAGATAGAAACCAGTTTTTTTAAAAATCAGTTATACACGAGGAGTTAATATATTTCTTTCTCAACTCTATATCATCTGAATTTTGAGAAACAAATTTTCAGCCAGAATTAAAAAAAACTTACCGTAAATTCTGAAGGCCATGACTATTAGCTCTCTAGATTAATTTTTCCACATATATTATGGAGGAGAACTGAACAACAGGATTTATAATTGAATACAACTTAAACATCAAGATTTAAGTCTTTTGCAAAGATACTGGACCATACACAGACTATTTATAGGGAAGATTGTGAAAGTATATTATAGTCTAAGGGTTTTACAACTTTCTAAAACAAAGCTGCAGACATATCAACATGTTTCTTGAGTTTGGGTGTCATTGAAAATCTAAAATGAAATGTGTCCAGAGCCTCTTCTTTGCAGTGGGCAAATTGGCACCTTCTTTCCCTGAAAAAAAATATTTATTTTTATTACTAATTAATGTGCTTACTTTACCATAAATGTATTAGAAGATAAGTGGAAAGGGGGGATTTTAGTGAAATCTTGTCGTTTTGTATCCTTAATAATAATTTATAGTTATTCACATCCTTATGAACTTCACACATGTAAAAACATGCAAAAACATTATGCTATACAGAAGCCATTTTAGTATATTTTCCTCCATTTGACCTCAAGCACTATTTTGATGGGGGTAAATGCACTATGACCTCTATGAGTGATGTGCAGTTTAGCTGTTACTTGTTCTTTTTTCTTAGTTTTTTTAAACGTGTGTATGTTTGAACTGTGTGTTTGCATAAGCTGTTTCATGATAGCTTAATGTATGAACTTAAAATGGAGTTTTTTTCCTACTGAAATAAATTACTTAAAATTTGGTTTCTGTGCATTGTCTTTTGCATAATCATGCTGTGTTGCAGCAGTTCTTAGAGATGGAGTCATATTTCCTCAAATAGAATGACATCTCGGATCAATCGGAATTTTGCTGTCATGTGGAGTTTTCAGCACAGTGGAAAGTAATATGGAAACATAATATTGCCAATTGTTGGGAAAAGAAAGTATTCTTATTTATAACAATACACTTTAAAACTTGGCATGTATAGGAATGTGGTTGAAAAAGTTTATAAAATCCTACTGAAAGTATCGCAAGCATAAAATCTGAAAACTCTGGAAGCAAAATTTTAAGAGTGTGATTTTGGAATGTATGAACAATGGCAGAGTAGTGTTTCCAAAAAGAGTTCAGAGAAGCTACAAGCTACAATGCTTTCAACAAAGCATTCTTCCAAGAAGGGGTTTCAGTGATCATAGCAATCCACTGTATTAATCCCAGACTGTATTTATTCAGAATGTTTATATCCTGCACCAGTTTGAAAGGACTCTGCAACAAAAAGGAGTACACCAACAAAAGGAGTTTTAAAAAAATAAAACAGAGATTGTATTTAAAAATTACTCTAAATAGAATCTTAATATAATATGGTTATCCCCTAAGAACTCTTGTTAAGAACAAAAGACATATTCTTTTCGTTCTAAATAGTCATCAAGAACAGCCCCAAGAAATTATCATTATACTATTCTAAATCGGGGGGAAGGGTATATGTGTTTGTACCCTGGATCCAATTATCAGTTTATACCATTGCAAAGTAACATTAATTTTCTTTCATGCATACCACACCTTGACAAAACATGTTTGTTTCTATGCGTTATAACAGAGTAACAACTGTCCATGTTTTAATAGTGTTTCCAAGAGTTTGTTGGTCACAGATTTGGTGGAACTTGTGAAACAGGTTATTGAAGATCTACTGGCTACCAATAAAGGAGAATATTTGTAGCTGAGGGTTGAAATGAGGAATCCTTGATGCTCTCTTGAGTTTGGTTGTTTTCATTACCCAAACTGATAATATCAGCACTGATGATGTTACTTATGGGTAATAAAATATCTTCAAGAAAACAACCAAATTCAGAAAGCACCAAGGACACCTCATCTACTAGCTGTTTAATAATACATTTAATCAGTTTATGTGATAATTAATCTCAGAAATGTGAGTCTGGGCAGATAATAGCACACTAAAACAATAAAAACATTAGCAAACTTTAAAAAAATAACAGTGGTCCCAACAATGAACTCAACAAGTCATAAGTCCCTCCATCTAAGCGGGGTAGCATGCCCTGAAATATTTCATATACTGTAGGGAGAGAGAGAAAAAAGACATGTTTGTCAGGCAGCAGAAGGAACGGGGCCTGACAAGACTGGCTAGCATTGTTTGTTTATTGCATTATTCATATATTACATATGACAGATGGCAAAAGGAACAGTTAGTTTGGCCAAGAGCACACACGAGCTACTGATTAAAACAAAACCCTGTGCCATTTCCAAAGACTTAGCCATCTAATTACCCTGCCAATCAGTGACGTGCCATTAAAAGTAGGGGCTTAAAATTAAAGCAGTGATGCTTGGCTCAGTCAATGTCCCTTTTGGATGCCACGCGGCATGAGAAAGATTAATATTCATAACTGAAGTTTTAGCTCCTGGGTTGGGGATCAACTTTGCGAAGAAGAAATGCATTCATTACTGGATGAGCCATGGAAATCTGGTACCTATTAAAGCAAGTTTGCTGACATGGTAGCCAGTAAACATTTCCTAAACAGTCAAGCTGCTTGTGCTGCTATTCTTTCATCTGCCAAAGATGCCTAAGGACTGTCAGAACCCAACAATTTGCTGGCCTCCAGTTTAGCATCAGTATCAATTCAGAGCCAGTTGGATCTAATGGTTAAAAGCCCCAGGCTAGAAACTGGGAGACCATGAGTTCTAGTCCCACCTTAGGCACAAAAGCTATCTGGATGGGCCAGTCACTCTCTTAGCCAACTCACCTCACAGCATAGTTACTATTGTGGGGACAATTAAGAGAAGGAGGAGGAAGCATTAGGCAAGTTTGATGCCTTGAGTTATTTACAAAAATAATAAATGCAGGATATAAATAACATTTTTTTAAAAAATACATGAATAAATCTGAGGGAGTTCCCCTTGTCATTGCAGTAAGGAGCTGCAGTGGCTCAGTGGTTAAGAACACAGTATTGCAGATCAGCAGTTTGGCTGATTGAATCCCACCAGCTCCAAGGTCGACTCAGCCTTCCATCCTTCCGAGGTAGGTAAAAT
>JANHJO010000757.1:141904-152301 GCA_032468235.1 Pseudoxyrhopus heterurus
AATAAATAATAATAATGAATAAATTATAATGGTCACGCCCACCCAGCAACCAGGTGGAGAACTAGTTGCTAAATTTTTTGAAGCCCACTCCTGGATACATCCCTCTGTATGTATGGATGGTGGAGGAAGCAGAATATCTGGTCAGCTATGTAGATTATATATTAGATCAGTTCGAATATGCGAGCTCCTAAATGAATCTGACTTCTGTATGAAAAGTAATGTCATAGCAATATTTCTCCCCCTAAATCCAGTCAATTGTAGATTAACTGCTTTTCTTGAATGCAGTAATAACCATCATAAAACAGAAGAAATTTAAGCAACATAATATAAATTTACTCATTTGTATAATATGCTAGGGAATATCTGAAATGAATATATATCCCTGGAGTCAAAATAAGGAGAAGAGAAGACTAGGAAATTAAAAGGAAGGAAAGGCTGTGCCAGATATCAGGGATGTGTCCATGACCATGTATCCTGATGGCGGAGAGGAAAAAGAAGCCTTTTAAATATGCTTTCCCTCACAGCAAAGAGCACAGACTCAAGATTTCTAAGCCTTATCAATTCTTCTGCTTTTGCTAGGCAAAAAGGATAATTCTGCAGACCAAATCCCAGTCTTCTATTTCTTTTAAAAGTTAAATATCAGTATTTCTCTGGGGATCATATCTCTCCTCTCAGTGTGAAGGAGGCACAAAGTTACCACATCGCCATGAGCAGCAGACTTTTCTCTTCTTTTCTCTAGGTTTTATCAGAAGCGCACAGCAGACCAGCGGATCCCCAGCACTACCTCGTAAGCAGAGAGACAAGTCGCCGAGTGGCCTGTTAGAAGACACTAGAGAAACTACCTTTACCAGAGACAGGAAAGGCGGTTTCTTTAGCTCGTTTATGAAAAAGAAAAACGCCCCTACGCCTCCCAAACGCAGCAGTTCCTTCCGTGAAATGGAAAACCAGGCTCATAAGAAGTATGAATTAACGGGTAATTTTTCCGGAGTTGGTCCATTGCAGCATATTGATGGATTTTCATTTACTCCCTCCCAGCAAGATGGAAACCTTTGCCTATCCAAGTGTTATATTGGGAGCTTTGCACAGCGGAACTTCTATGGGGAAGATGGTGGCGGTGGCAGCAGCAGTGGGGGCACAAGCATTGGTAGTGGTTGGTCAGGCTTGACAGGATTCTTCACACCTCGCCTGATTAAAAAGACATTTGGCTTACGAGCTGGGAGGCCCGCTGGAGGTGATGAAGCTTCAAAACCTTTTCCCCGATCAAACTCCACATCTTCCATGTCTGCAGGTCTTCCTGAACAGGAGAGAATGGCAATGACTCTTCCCCGAAATTGCCACAGGTCCAAAGTTCAACTGGAAAGGACGGTATCCACTTCCTCCGAGCCCGAGGAGAACACAGACAAGTCCAATGATCTCCTCCCTAAAAGGTGTGAAGATATCCATACGCTGACCAGAAGCCGACCAAAAACTAAACTGCTGCCGAGAGGGGCTACAGCCGTTCCTCTCAGGACTCCTTCTGTGGACGCATCCGTTTCAGAGAAGGATTGTCAAGGGCCAACAGCAGCAGCGAGCCTGAAAAGCAAAGAAAAAAACAGTGGGATACGGCAAGGTTCGGTAGAAGGGGAAGAGAAACCAGGCTGGCTTTCTCCAGCCAAGGCTGCAGCAATACTTCCAACCGCTCACAATCACAAAGTGCCCGTTCTCATCTCACCTACTCTGAAGCATACACCAGCTGAGGTGCAGCTCATTGGCACAGACTCTCAGGGGAATCGGTTCAAGCTCTTATCTGAGCATCAGGGCACTGCTTCTAGTGACAGGGATAGACCCAGACGGATAAAACCAAAGTGTGCTCCGCCGCCGCCGCCGCCACCACAGGCAGTCCTGAGGCTCCTCCATCAGCCTCCGGGTACCTCAGATCCAGTAGAAGAGTTGGATAATGGAGCATTGGTACAGCATGGGCAAGATAGTGAGGGCAGCAAAAAGGTAACCGTGGCACCTCCTGGTGGAAAAGCTGGAAGGCCAATAATGCCTCCACCTCAAGTGCCTTTGCCGTTGTCTTCGTCACCTGCCAAAATGGCAAATGGCACAGCGGGCGCTAAAGTTGCTCTGAGAAAGACCAAACAGACCGCTGAGAGGATCTCGGCAGACAAGATCAACAAAGAGGCGCTTCTGGAATGTGCAGACCTCCTCTCCAGTGCCATTGCAGAGCCTACCACAAATAGCCAGCTGGTGGATACTGGGCACCAACTCTTAGATTACTGTTCAGGTTATGTGGATTGCATCCCCCAAACCCGCAACAAATTTGCCTTCCGGGAAGCCGTAAGCAAACTGGAACTTAGCCTGCAGGAACTGCAGGTGTCCTCGATGGCTGCTAATCTGCCTGGAGCAAATCCTGTACTTAATAACTTATTGTCTTGTGTTCAAGAAATCAGTGATGTTGTTCAGAGGTAGCTACTGTCAAACCATCTGCTTAGGAGGGGGGGAAAAGTTCGCAAAATTGAGAGAAGAGTCAGAGTCGTGACGACTTCTAATCATTTTTTCCCCCCTATGTTAATGTTTTGAAAGAAGAGACTGATACTTGAGTAAGTTTTATGTGAAGTACCTCAGATCACTGAGCTCACATGTTTACAGGTTCATCTCAGTACATGGGGCAGATAAGAAGGAAGCAAAGTTTCACAGGGGTCAGATGATTGCAGCTGAGGCGGGCAGAATTTTGGGAATTTGCCTTGGTGAGAAAATTGCAAAAATAAGAGCTTGTGCTCTTGCTCGCTTTTGGGAGGAAGGAGATTCCATGAAGGTACCTTTGGTTTGATAAGGTGCTTTATTCTCTTTGATGCTTGCCAGTTGATTAGAATTACTGGAAAAGAGATGAGGTTCTTTTTCTGCACTACTCTGTGTTTTAACTTTCTGAGGTCATATCAGTAAGGCTTAGAGGTGCCATTGGAAGTCAACTAGACCTTTCCAAGAAAGAGAGGATAATTTTGAGGGAAAGTCTTTTATATTTAAAAAAAAAAAAAAGATTGGCACTGTAGGAAGTGCATGCACTAGCCTGTCTGGTAGACCTTCTGCGGTGCAATTGGTTGCTGTAATTGTAGATGCAAAAAGGAAAAAACAAAAAGAGCTGGAATATGAAATGCATCCCCCTTTATCTCATATTCATATTAGTCACTCCCACGTTCACTCTTTCACAGCATCTTGAATGACAATTTAAGCAGACGTGCCACTGGATTTCACACAATCATACCTTACACTCATACCGCAGTCATCACCATATGGGTAGCATAGCATGGTTAGCTAACCAATGGCAATCACTTGAGTTCTTTGGGGGGATAGCATGCCCAAGAAACTGTTAATTTATCTCTGGCGTTGAATTTTGGTACAGTGGTGGCTTTGCTATACCTCGAGGAGCCCTTTCGAATTAAAAACACTGCAGAATGCTGCTAGTGTTCTCTACATTCCTATTTTAATTGTGCTTACCTTAATGTCATTTCTTTTTGAGAGAACTACAGACCTGAGGCCTTCATATTTTCTAGTAGAACTATAAATTTGCTCTTGGAATACAGTTCAGGTGTATTGGTGATATGGATTCTTTGTTTAGATTTTTGCTTTATGTGTAGTTTCAAGACACTGCCTACACATGGATTCATTATAAGTGATTGGTCTGTATAAACATGCTGCCATCTCCCTTCAAATAGTCCAGTTGCAAAACTCATCTTCTAAAGCCCACTTGCTAAGGGACCACTAATTTCAAAAATCCACTGATGTTAAGTAAATAATATTGGTTTTTTTCTGTGATTAATGTGACTTTAAACTAGCATTTGCACAACACGCTTGCTTCTGGAAGATAGAGAAATCAGGCTAAATGCTTCCATGAGGCCTATTTTTTTTGTTTATCCCAGATCCCCGGAACTCATTCTGTTTATTGAAATTCAGCAACAAACTGTTGAAAAATGGAGCTGTGGTTTTCCATTAATTTTTTTGTCAAGGAACAAAACAAAGAAGGTATATGATATTTGATATTTGAAAGGCTTAATAGAAAGAAATCATGGAGAACCCTGTTTGAAATGTCTTGGGAATCCTGATTCCCCCCACATAATATGGTGATACCATTTTGTTCTCTGGAGCTGTTAGCTGCCAATAATTAATTATGGTATGGCCTCAGTCACAAGTGGGTTTGTTCATTTCAGCCTTAAACCATACATAAATGGAAGGTTTTTGATCTATATTGTGTGGAGAAGGAGATTGAAAGCACATTTAAGTTTTCCACAAATGACACTGAACATGCAGCATTATTCGATGGAGAAAACTCACAGAATGAAAGCACATTTGGGTCCCATTTCTGATTCAGAATAATAAGGTCTTCACATAAAGCATGCTCTGCAATGCTTCAGATCCAAAGGGGGGAAATGCTAAAGAACATCCAGAGCTACTCACATAGTATTTTTTTTTTGCAGTTTGTCTTTTTTTTCCTGGGATTGTGCAGTAGCTAACACTCCAGCTAACACAACTACATTTAAGTAGTTTTCAATGGGTTCTATAGGAGTGTTCCCCCTACCTGGAATCATCATTCCTATTTTGAATAATCTAAACTGCTGCACAGCCTTAGAGAATAGTACATGCTGCAGATGTCCAGTGCACAATTTCTTCCATTTCTGAGCAAGGAAAAAAAATGGGAATCTAAACCTGTGTCTACAATAATCACATTGACATAAGGGGATGCCCATTCTCATCATGCAGCCAACTTTTTTTCTTGATGACTTCTCAAATTGGCCTCTGGTGCCCGTTGTGTCTTCCATTACTGTTCTGCTTTCCTGAGAGAATTCTGGATTTGAGTTATTCGTATATTATTTACATGTTGGACAATGGTTTATATAATATGTTTACGTTCACCATATGCTGCTCTTAAATCTGTCTTAAAAATGCAAGGGCCTGCAATTTCATATTTGCCTGGGATAGTTTATAAAAATCTTTCCCTCACAAGAGTTCTAATTTTGTTGTCACTGAAGTTATTGTTCCAAAATAAATTGACTTTGTTACGGTAAGTAACAGGTAGCTTGAGATGGAGAAATTTTACTTCTCTGATATTGCGCATGTGTAGGGACACACATACATACACACACTACTGTTCATGTCTGCAAACTCCTTTTGCACCAGACAGTTAAAATCATCCAGTTTGTCATAGAATTGTACATTATATCACTGATATAGTTTATTTAAACCACCGAGTCCAATCTCCGGCAAACGTCTACCCAGATTATACTAGATTTCCAGTGAAGGGAAACTCTACTATTTCACAATAACTGATTTGACTGTTGAACTGGTCCTCCTATTTGAAAATTATTCTAACATTTAGCAGGAATTTGCTGAAAATTAGGACAATTTTTCTGTGGCCTGGTATTTATTCCCTTCTGTGAGCCATCTTTTCTCAATATTAAGATTGACTGGTTCCCTCAATCTCTCCTGTTTCACTTGATTTCCAGTCCCTGATCATCTTTGTTGCTTCTCTTTCTACTTGTTATGGTCATTTAAATTTTTCTTATAAGGGTAATGCTCTGAGGGAAATGGGTGATTAAGTGTGATATAAAATAAATAAAATGCTAAGAACTGGAGTGGACAGAATACTTAAGTGATTCTGACCAGTTCAGAACAGAATGGAACAATTACTTCATGTGATTTGGAAAATCACAAGAGCTCAAGAAGGAATATATAGAACACCCTACTTTGCTTTTCTTCATAACACCTCTGTGAGAAAAAAGGGGGGGCTAATAACAGACGCGGTGGCTCAGTGGCTAAGATCAGAAAGGTCGGCAGTTCGGCAGTTTGAAACCCTAGCGCTGCATAACGGAGTGAGCTCCCATTACTTGTCCCAGCTTCTGTCAACCCAGCAGTTCGAAAGCATGTAAAAAATGCAAGTAGAAAAATAGGGACCACCTTTGGTGGAAAGGTAACAGAGTTCTGTGCGCCTTCGGTGTTTAGTCGTGCCGGCCACATGACCACGGAGACGTCTTTGGACAGTGCTGGCTCTTGGGCTTTGAAACGGAGATGAGCACCGACCCCTAGAGTCGGGAACGACTAGCACGTATGTGCGAGGGGAACCTTTACCTTTAATAAAAGACTGGTCCAAAGCCACCAATGAGGCCAAAGATGGACTTTACTCTAGGTTTTTCTTGCCCTGTCTCACTTGTTGACTAAGAGCGTGAACTCCTTTAACAACTGTTCCTTGGCTAGGTGAAATCTAAACAATCTGTTCATCCAATCCACTCTTCATAATTACTCAGTAGGATGAATGCCCTCTTTTTGGACAAGACTGAATAAGAATGAAACAGCCTTCACTATTTTCATTGACCAGCTGACACATTGTAGCTGTATGCATATGTGAACCTCCTTTTGGTAGGATTCTTAGGTTTGTTTGCTTAACTTTGGCTCATTCTGAGTTTTAGCTTTCATTATACCATCTCTACAAATCCAGGTAATCTGCAGGTATTCTTGGTGATCTTCCCCCCTTTTAAACCTCCCGTATGTGTCCTTTTTATCATTGGATCTTTCTTAAGTTATTTTTGCAGTCACATCGGCTTCTGCTATCTTTTTTTCTCCTTTGTTTACGGTTCCGTTGGGGTTTCCTTGGGCATATTTTCTCGTTAGCTTTTCCAGCAGTTAGTTCTGCCTGCCACCGCACCTTCGTTAGTATCTCTATTTTCATCAATTAGAAGCATTAATCTAAATTCATTTAGGGCCAAATTTCATGTACCTTTTAATTTTTTAATTGGTCATGTTTTAAGTATTGAAAGCTTAAAACATTGCATGTCGCCTATTGATTTTTATGGTGAAACTTTTAGTGAGTGTGTAGACATGAAATCATCATTGAATCTGTACAAAATATATGCTAGTGAAAAAAATGAAAAGAATCACTTTTGTTTCATAGGCCAGACTATACCAGGCTACACATTAAGTTCATCAAGTGAAAAAATGTAATACATCAAAGCTCATGTTTCTTGGCCCATGCTTCGTTGAATTTTCAGTATAATGACGAACATTTCCAAAATTTGGGAGAGTGAATAGAAGAAATCACCCTTAAACAAAGATAAGTGTAGTGTAGTGTAGTGTAGTATAGTGGTGTGTGCGTGTGTGTGTATGTGATGTTCTTTGTTATAGATTCCAAACAATACATTCTCATCTATTTCAATCAATCAGAATAGAGCTGGAAGGAACCTTGGAGGTCTTCTAGTCCAACCCTCTACTCAAGCAGGAGACCCTATACCTTGCATTGTCAAGGCGGCGTCACATGACGTAT
Organism: Pseudoxyrhopus heterurus; assembly: GCA_032468235.1. NCBI lineage: Eukaryota > Metazoa > Chordata > Lepidosauria > Squamata > Pseudoxyrhopus > Pseudoxyrhopus heterurus. Next base: position 149,196 of record JANHJO010000757.1, read on the forward strand.
CTCAACTTTTCCCCCCTTTGCTAAACTGGGCATGGGTGTGGCCAGCACATCACATTCAGCCCGCAGGCCGCGAGTTTAACAGTCCTGCCCTGTGCCATTTCAGACAAGTGGCTCCCATCCAGTCTTCTTAAAGACCTCCAGTGTTGAAGCACCCACAACTTCTGCATGCAAGCTGTTCCAGTGGTTAATTGTTCTCAGTGTTAGAAAGTTTTTCCTTAATTCCAGATTATTTCTCTCCTTGATTAGTTCCCATCCATTGTTAATTGTCTTGCCTGGTTTCCTTCAAGTCATTAGCATTTCATATCAAATGAACATGCTTGGTCCTTGAGGAGTTTGAGAATTCCCACTTGGGTTTTCTCCCTAGTTTTGTGTACTTCTCAAACCAAGTTGCTTTATTACTTTCTTCTGATGGCTGGGTGCTGCTTAGATAACATAAGAAAATGACACTGAAGATTAACACTGATATTAATGTGCATGATAATTAAGAGAAAAATATGCAGTTGTATTTCTGTTATATTATTTTACCCATTCTAGCATTTTGTAGATCAGACACCCTCTCCAAATTATGCATGCAAAAGTCTGGTGTGTTTGTGGGTTCATAACGCAAAACTCATTTTGAACTTGAAATTAATTCATTTCTCAGTTTTTGCAGTTTCCTTTGGATGGGTGAAGTAGAATTTAATATCCGGCTAAATCCAAACAACTAAATTAGCTATTTTCTTCATCTTTGGATAGAATGTTGTGTTAACATATGGGTCATATGTTCTCATGCAGAAAGTGTGGTCCTCCTTAACTAGAATTGTCATCTTCCTGATCGGGCTGATGAAATTTAGAATCCCAATAACTACGTAAATACCAGAATACTTGCACCTGAAGACAAGACAAGAAACAATGGATGGAAACTAGTCAAGGGGAGAAGCAACCTGGAATTGAGGAGAAATTTCCTAACAGAAGAATTAACCAATGGAACAGTTTGCCTTCAGAAGTTAAGAGATTGGACAGCTACTTCTCTCAAATTGTATAGGGTCTTTTGCTTGAACAGGGTGTTGGTCTAGAAGACCTCCAATTTCCCTTCCTGTTCTATTCTGATTGATAGAAATATTTCCAGTCTCTATATATTAACTGAAGGTTTAACAGCAAATTATTGAAAATAAACACTATAGTCAAGAAATTTGGTAACATTTTTATTCAAAAATGCAAGAAATCAAGAATGAAATTGACTCCCATTTAAACCGGAATCTAATTATAATGAGATGCTCATGATTGTGCAAGTTTTATTTCTTTTTCCATTTCAATTGTTAGGTAGTTTCAGTCCACGTTTGCTAAATATTAAAAGTTTACCTAGAGGTAATCAAGTTCCAACCTCTAGGCAGATTTCTGTTAATATTTTCTGTGATCTTTTCTGATGCTTCTCAATCACCTTTGACTGGTTTTAAGCTTCTCATCCCAGTTTAGATCGTGGCATAAGAAGCAGAATCCTGGCAATTTACTTATTTTGCATATTAAATGCAGAGACAATTCACATTCCACTCTCTTAATAGAGCAAAATAGTATTTGGAAGTCACTATATCTGGAAAGGCAGTCAATGTTTTCCCCCCAAGGGATCATTAGGGGACTCTGAATAATATCTGCTAGGCATTGAAAGCTTTAAAGCTGTTGCCCTAAACTGGTACCTTCCAGATAGTTGAATGAAGGCTGTTTGAGATTGTACTGTGATTGAAACCTTGGGTATGCAGATAATTTTTTCTGTTTTGTATGAGTTTCAGATTACCATTTTGATCTTTCTTGACAACGGTAGGAAGATGTTATCTTTTGCTCAAGAATGCCATAATTTCTTTTCAGACAATAATGCTTAAACCTTGCCTTTATTATTTTGTTATGAAATTCGTGCTCCATATCTTCTTTTATTGATTACCTTGCTACAGTGAAGATACGAAGGGCAGGGCTGTATATTGTGTGTTTTTCTTGAAGCTGAGTAAGTCTAAGCTGTAGTTCTTTTTCCTTCTGGCTAAACATGACAGGAATGTATTATCTGTTCATTTGCACCTTTGATAGAAGTTTCTACAGTCTATTTGAGGCAAAAGGATGATATTAATAGTTAATGGAATCTTACAAGAGAACTCTGGTTTTAGTTGGTAGAATAGTTTGTGTTCTATACATGGATTAGTTCCTTACTCAATTCAAAATGTTCCCAGATTGCCTTGGAACTGTAAGAAGCGAATCAGTCCTCTTCCATAATGTGGAAGAGCTTTTTTGGTATTATATACAATTCATTCAAAAATAATATTGCTGTGCTCCTAATGGCAGAAATTCTAGAGCAGTGTGCTTGTACTATCATGCTTTAAAAAAAAAAATTGTAGCGCTGAAGATGGATTGGCAAACTCCAGTTTAGTTCAAAAGATAGTACAACATTTATACGAAAATACATCTCAAAATAAAATCCATGGGAGGTCTTGGACAAACAGGAATTTCCTGAGCACATGGATTTGCAAAATAGTGAAAAATTATCTTTCCGTATTAGGTGCTCAAAAAAATGGTTCTAATTTTTGGGTAACTAAGGCTGCCTGTAAATGGAATTATGTTGCAGGAACAATTTGCAGGCTGTTAAGAGGTAGGATTACTAAGGTAGTTGTGTCATGCAGGTTTTTTTTAAAAATATAAACCTACAGGTTTTTATTGTTCGATTTTCTCATTGCTTCTCTTTTTTTTTAAGTGGTTTGCTGCTGAAATTTCACAGGACAGTTTTTAAGGGGTCAATAACCAAAAGAATTATAGGCTTACCCATAGCCCTGCACTGAAAATTAGCATTTTCAGCAACATTTTCATTCATTCTCTGGTCTTAAAACAGGATTGAAGATAAAGCATTCATTCTCTAAGGAAGTTGTTCTGCTTAATAGCATATTAATGACACCATACGAGTAGCCTGAGATGTGAAGTCTCTAAGATTTCTATTTTCTGAAGTATCTATCATCAAAACACTAAACATGGAAAACACTAAAAACAGGATTATTGTTTGGTCATTGTCTTTGATTTATTTATTTGTTGGAACTTCTATGCCACCCATTCCCGAAGGACTCCGGGCGGCTCACAACAAACAATTCCAATA
>JANHJO010000760.1:93753-107696 GCA_032468235.1 Pseudoxyrhopus heterurus
AAGGTGGTCCCTATTTTTCTACTTGCATTTTTATATGCTTTCGAACTGCTAGGTTGGCAGAAACTGGGACAAGTAACTAGGGATTCAAACTGCCGAACTGCCTACCTTTCTGATCGACAAGCTCAGCATCTTACCCACTGAGCCACTGTGTCCCAGCCTATATATAAATACATATAAATATTAATCACTGTCCATCTTGAATACATAGCTGAAAGAGGAAGCTTGAGAGTTGATACTGTATGGAACAACAAGGTTGATACTGTATGGAACAAAACTGTGGCTGGATCTGGATCTGGATCTGGATCTGGATCTGGATGAGGCATAAGTAAAAGTGGGTGTGTGCATGCACATACAGAGAGACTTGTGTAGGCAGACTGCTGGGTTCAAATGTAAATATTTAGAAAAGCATTACGCCACCTAGCTTGAAAGAGGCCATGTGTCCTTTTTAGAAGGGTTTTTTTTTCCAATGCAATCTTGATAGCTTTCATTTTATCTCCAGCCATCCATTTCTGGGTTAGAATGGTATTGAGAAGGCAGTGGGGAAAGAGGTGATTCATTACTGAGGATCCTCCTGGACTCACATATTCTGGTTGAGAGAGACCATATCAGAAGACCTATATCTAGCTTTAAGTGGTATGTTACTTGCAACCATATCTGGTGATAGTAACTACACCCTACCTGAGTGATCACTACTCAATTGGATTACTGTAGCACAGTCTCCATTGGGCTATACGGAAGACAACCTGCAAGCCACAGCCAATAAAGAATGCAATATCCAGACCGTTAGTGAAATCATCTCTCCTACAATAGAATAAAACCAATGGTTCCTGTATTCACTGTTACTAGACTTCTGGGCTCAGATCAAAGTGCTGTTAATCACCTAAAGCATTATCCAGCATAGCATCGGAATATATAAGGAACTGTTTGACCAATATGTCTCCACTGGTCTAATCCAAACTTCTAAAAGAGAGACCCACATCTAAAAGAGCTATGGGAAGTCCAGATCAGGAGGCAGGCCTTCTCAGTCATAGACCCCTTGCTTTGGAATATATATGTTGGACCCCCAACTCATATTTCACAAAGCTCTAAAGAGTATCTGTTCAAGCAAAACTTTTGATCTGGGATAACCGTAGGCGATTGTTATTTATTGTTCTCTTACATAGATTTTGCGATATTTCCAATCTGTGGATAAACTTCCCAGAGTCTATACTGATGGAGCAAGTTATAAATACTGCAGAATAAATACATATTTAATCCTTCATTAAGTGTTGTATTTATTTTTTATCATACACTGTTCTTACATTTCGGCACCCAAACTTTGTACAAATCAATTCATAATGAAACCTTTTTACTTTATTATATACTTCCACTAAATCAACAAGCTTTCTTTTTCACACTCATACAGTTTTAAATAAAATTCTAAAGGGTAATAATTTAATGTGTCCACACCCACCAAAATAAAGCTATACTATACTTTTCACATTTTTTCTACATTCTACCCTTCAAGCAAAACTCTGCCCACTCTAAACGAAGTACTCCCACTGAAGCATTTGTATTTACTATTGTTCCCCTTCCTTTATAGAAGGGACAGTAATAACTTTATAATTGCCAGATATAAATGCAATCTTTGCACACATTTAAAAGTTGCACAGCTATTCCACATACAGACCATATGCATATTGTAGCATTTCTTCATCTATTCCATCTAGACATGCAGTCTCACTGTTTCTCAACAGTTTCAAAGATTTATGACTTCCTTTTCCTCAATGCTTGTCTTGTACAAACTCCAGGATGTGCCTACTGTCCCAAAACAGCTTGGAATCACATTTCATATGAATATTAAAACAATCAAAAATAGTGTTTTCTCTCTCTCTCTCTCTCTCTCTCTCTCTCTCTCTCTCTCTCTCTCTCTCTCTTTCTCTTTCTCTCAAAGAAATAGGCAGACAGGCAGACAAAATGTTATGAACCCATGAAGTATGTTGGAGTTGGCTTTAATTGAAGAGATCCAGATTCAAATCTCCTTCCAGCAATAAAGTTCCATTATCCAGGTAATATTGGGCCAGGCATTCTGTTTCGCACTAATTTATCTGGTATTAACTACAATATATGGCTAGAAAGAACTACCCATGCTTTCTTGAGCCTCTTTGAGGGAAAATATGCATGTCCTAAAATTAATGAATTTTATGAAGGTACATAGCAAGGCAAAGATCAAGGGGCATATTTCTCTCTTGTGAGTATTAAATAAGAAGTATTTCCGCCCTATTCAAAAGCACAAAAGCAATTCAATTTTTATATTATGCAAGTACATCTCCTTTTAACAACCAAGGAGTTCACATCAGATAATATTATTTATTAAGGAGAGAATTAAACAGAGACGACATGCAATTGCCATTTAAAAAAAAAAAAGACAAAGAAGGCTTAGAAGAGAAAAGAAGCCAAGAACCAATTGATTCAAGGCCTTGAGGAGGATAAGGACAGAATATTTCTGTAGCCTTTCAATAAGAAAATGCCAGCAGCATTTAAGACATAAACTTACAATAATCAAATAGTTGTTCAGATGCCTTGATGTTATAAGCATTGATTAAATGCCCCATATCTAGCTAAGAGATTGATTCCAGCATGTTAAATTCTTCTTTTCAATTTGTTTACTTAACCTTGCAGTTACTCAACAAAGATATGACCTTGTTGTGACAAACCCCTCTTTTGTTCATTCCAGCACGAAACACTTCAGAAAGTATGTGCTGAGAGACAGATGCTGAATTCAGCAGGTCGCTCCTGGCTGATGTCAAAGTATCCAAGCTCAGGTGTACAGAACAATCTCATAATGGCTGAAGGCCATCTTAACATTTGGGAGAGAGGAGGGATAATGATACAAATGAAAAGATCCAAGTTTTGTTTTCCTGAGTTTGGGTGGGAGGGTTCTGAGATCTCTCTTCAGGTCTTTAAGATATGTTAAGATTATGGTTGCACAAAGTCCTATCTCCCGTCATTGTAATCCAAGGGGAGAATGTCCCAAAAATGCTTTTCCAAAAGACAACTGGACATTTTTGGGGTTTTCCCCCTTGAAAACGTTTTGCTTCTCATCCAAGAAACTTCTTCAGTACTGTAGAAGCTTCTTAGAGAAGGAAAACAGTTTCGGGGGGGTGGAACCAAGAAAGTCCAGTTGTCTTTTGGGAAAGCACCTTCGGGACAACCATGACCTGGATGATTTAGAATCGCCCTAGACAAAGGAAGACTGCAGACTCCAAGAAAGTAACCTGGGTTCACCTTGGGGCTTTAGGCTGCCCAGACCAGCTCATGTAGGGTATGAGTTCCGTTTGTCATTTCCTTATTCATCTCCAGTGATTTCATTGTGTCTTTTTAGATCACTATGGTATATAACGTTATGCCAAAATCTTCCTAGCGATTTCTCAGTTCTCTTCTCCTGTGAAAGAAGTTTCTCAATATTTTTCCTATTTCTTCACCAGCTGTTTTTAAATCATTTATGGTGGTGCTGTTGTTGTGCTTCCTTTACCATTGGAGGCAGAGAAGAATGGAGGGAGAGAAGAAGGTAGTAATGGGGAAATATCCATGCTATATCAATTGTGCTGATTTACCTTATTTGAATATTCTCCTGTGCCTATATAGCAATCATGCAAGCGCAGGAAAAACAACCGCTTCTTTAAAGAACATCCAACAGGTATAAAAAAGATTCTCGTGTCGGATCCAAATCATCATTGATCATTTTAGATTTGAACACTGCACACCTTAAACCAACTGTGTTCCATTTAATGGAAAATGGAAGGATTTGAGCTTCCAAAATGACTGACAAAGAGAAGAATTTAACAACTAGTTATCACACACGCACATGTATACATGTGCACAAACATAAAGAAGATTGATAAAACTGTGGCTAGGGCACAGTTGGGATGAATAAAGGATTGGAGAGAAAATCTATTCCATTTTAATGTGACTTTTGCAATGAAGTGTTTTGAGAAAGCAGGAACAGAAATGTTGAAAAAGATATATGAGATAAAACGTGCAGAAAATATTTTAGGAAAAGTCTGCTTTCTAAATGTTACCTTGACTGCTCCCTGGATATTTTTTTATTCCAATCTGCAAAGGCCCAATGAAAAAAGTTCCATCATAGTATTTTCTCTTTGAATGTAATTAGAGTATAGAAAGACAGAGACTGTGAATGAAAAGAGTAGATGCTCACACACACACTGTGGTCCTCTCATAAATATGTTAAGAAGGCTGCATTTCACCCATGCCTCTTTTTGAAAGAAATTTCAAAAGCAAAAACTCCTTCACTTGTCACTCTTGGCTAAAGATAACTTCTAAGGCTAGAATACAATTTGAAATTCGGAGACCCATAAGCTGCATCTCCTGCAGCTCCAGTTCCTTCTTGGCTCCCTTCAGCCACCCTAGGAAGCTATAAGAAGCCAGAGGTACCAAAAAAAAGATAGCAATGAAAGATGCTTAATGCATTAAGCTGGAGTCTTTATAATTTGTTTGTTTTTTTATGATCCAGGCCACAATATAATTCAAATATTGGTATTACCCTTTTATCTTTCTCCTAATAGGCAGTAGAACAAGCTGGCAGTTAATGTAGCTTGCAGACCAAAGTGTGACATGTACTGTTCTGGGAATGCACATAACTGCCCATGCTGCTGAATTCTGCATCAGCATAAGCTTTCAATTGCTCTTCAAAGGCAGCCCCATGTAGAGCACACTACAGTAGTCCAATCTGGAGGTCATCAAGGCATGAGTGTTTGGGAGCAAAGCCCCCCACCCCTAATCCAGGAAGAGATGCAACTGGCACACAACATGAAGCTTTGGAAAGGCCCTTCTAGCCATGATTGACCCCTGCTCTTCTAACAGAAGTTGCAGGTCCTGGAGAACCCCCAGATCACACACCAGAACTGTTCAGGGCAATGTAACCCCATTTAACACCAACGGTGGTATAGTCCTAGGACCAATAGGCTCCAAAAAAACAAAGCCATTGAGTATTGCCAGTATTCGCCTGTTGTTCCCCATCCAGACTCTCATGGCCTCCAGGTACTGAGATAAGATGTTCAAGACATGATTTAATTCACCAAGGGCAGAGATGTATAATTGGATATCATCAGCATACTGTTGATACCTCACCCCATGGCAATGGATGAGCTCACCCAGCAGCAGCATCTAGATGTTAAATAGCAGAGGAGATAGCAACAAACCCTGTGGCACTCTGCATAGTAACTGTTGGGTGTAGTAGTAGAATACCAAATGCTTGCAATCAGGGTTTTTTTCCCTAATAGATAATCTATGACATATTGCATCAAGTATAGAACATATTGAATAGAATTAATAATCCCGACCAAGAATGTAGGCCCATCTATCAACCACCCCCCTGTAAGTATACTCATTTGAAAATGAATAATTACATATTTTCATAATGTTAATACAATTCCTTTCTTATGTCACCCTGTTGGCAAGAGCCTTATTTCTGCAATTTTTGCAAAGAACAAATACATAATACAAAACCCAGGATGATGCAGGGAAGAATATTTCACTGGATTGATTCTGAATATACCTGAAAGCATTTTGCTGCTGCTAAAATTTATTTGGTATGGTCCAGTGAACTCAAATACAGTTCAACCTGATTTTGACATATTCCTGTTTACCTCCAGGTGATGGCACAGAAATCATTCTGACTCAATGTTTGACATCATCCTTAATGCTATTTTTCTTTTCTTCTGGAAGTAGAAGAATTCAGAACTCTTTGACCATTGCTGTTTCTTGCCCTAAAACAGCTGTTGGATTTAATTCACGTTCAGAGATTGTTCCATCGATTCCAGGTTTCTAAGAGACTTTTCAGATTTTTTTTTCTTCTGCCTATGCTTAACTCTTGTGTTTCCCAGTTTCAACTTTAGCCTTAACCATCTTTGCTAAAAGCACCTCAAATTTCTTTCACAGGGGCATGTTTCCTAATAAATTATTAGGAATGTCATGTTCATTAGTTTTTCATTCCAGTATAAGTACATATTAATAACATTAAAGTGCTGTGTGATTTCACACCCAAAGGTTTGGAATGTCAAGTGCTTCATCAGGGTTTCAGAAACCAGTTTATATTAAAATAACAATTTAGAAGGCACTGTTATTTTTCTACATGAATGTGGAAACTCACTTTCCTCTTTCCTAGTAAAGTCACTGAATTGTCTTTGTTCTTCCATATTATAAAATTTCATTTTACAAATAGATAATATTAATAGGAAGAAAATGCTCTTCCTTTCGCATACTGTGGTTTTGTGTTTCTAATCTTATTTTTACTTACTGTACAAATGGAAAAGAATTAATGCATTTTGTAATACATTTGCTATAAAAAAACAAATCAGTTTTTGTCTCTGCCTGAAGTGTTCTAGCTCTGTCCAGCTGAACACCACAATTATCCTCTTGCCCCAAGGCAATATTTATCCTGCATTTAAAAAAAAGGGTTTGCAAACATTATTTAAAATTAATACCCCCATTGCTAATGGTTACTGCAACAGTTACGGTAATTGATCAGGGAACTTCACAAAAAGCAGGAAGCTGTAGCTTCTCATCACTTGCGAAAACGGTAATCTTTAAGATCCAGAATGAACTGGACTTAGGATATAAATCTGAATTTAACATTTGGATATTATTAATAATGGCCTTTTTTCTTATTAAAATTCACTGCTGCACATATGAATTTTCCCCTGCATAACATACATACATGACTGTTGAGATCTCGATATTCACTGAGCTTGTTTTTTTCTTCTTGTAAACATTTCATTACTAAAATTGATAATGTCATCATTGCCACAGCTTAAAAACCAGCAAATCCTCTTCCCCTTGCATCAAAGAACTGACAAGGTTACCGAATCTGATAATGAAATGCTTGCAGGAAAAAAAACCAAGCTCAGCAAATGCTAAGATCTGAACATTTCAGTTCACATATTCTCCACTATCATTAGCTCTGCATGAAAATAGCACATGAATCCCATTTAACTAGGTTAACTGGCTGTAATTTCTCATACCAGTATGAGTGCCCTTTTCCACTGAAGAGTTCCAAGTGGTTCCCACACATGTTCCATCTAGGATATTTTTGGAAGACCATGCCTAATTAGCTTCAGCAGAATTGAACTGTGTGTTATCAGAGCTTATAGAGCAAAACACTTATCATGTTCTTCTTCTGTGCTCTTCTAAGCATCTTGCAATTGCATCTTTTGCTACCTGGAAAATACATAAGAAAATTTCACTTTGAAACTGCTCTATGATTTTGGTTCACAAATATTTTATCAAGAAGATTAAATCTGGAATCTTGTTTGTGTTTGTAAGTCACTCTTAATGACTTCCACTTTTTTCAGTGAAACACTCAATTGTCTGCAATCTGATGAGCTACTTTTAGCCTTTCGTTGACTCTATGGCCCCTGGGAATCACTGACTTGACTTATTTTATCTTGCCTCTCTCTCCAGGAAACTCATAGTCTTACAAAACATTGTGGCTCAGTTGCTAAATCATGTCTGACCCTTTGCAATCCCATGGACCACAGCACATCACACACACACCCCCCCATCCTCTACTTCTAGGCAGGAAAGCAGGGAGGCAGGGAGTCAGCAAGCTCAGAAATCTCTATTTAGCACTGTGGCTCAAAGTGCATTGACAGAAAGTGTACAAAGTGGAAAATCCATGTCTAAATGAAATCCTCATCAAAACTCTTGGGGCTTTTATAAATATTACTAATTTGCCATAGGGCTGAAGTTTCAAATTCATCTTGCAGGTTGTTTAAGTCGGGAATATGAGAAGCGGGAGATACTCTGAGACTTGCAAGTACTATATTCACCTGCCTATATCCCACAGTTTCTACCCATCTCCCACCATCTGATGAAGTCAGCATACCTCAGATTTCATCAATTAAACAATATTACCTCGTGGGGCTCAGGAAACGAGCTGTCATAGCACTTGTCCTCTGGAACACCATTCTAAGATAATTTTCTCCCCACCTTGGCCCTCTCTCTTATAAAAAAAAAGTGGCTCTATCACCAAGCACTAATCACAGCTCATGAGGGATCCCATGCACCATATTTTGTCTGTTAGGCCATTGCTGTCTTTTCTCCCTCCTCTCACTTTTTCCTTTGACAACATAATTGTTTTTTACTGTGTTTTTACAGTTTAAACTCCTAACATACTGGAGCAGCCAAAAATGTCATAAATAAATCAGGCAGTAGGCATAAGGCTACCTCGGGCCAACAAAAACTTTTTTTTTCTGAAGATAAGCAAAGCAAGGAGTTGCAGCAGCAGCAGAAATCAAAGGTTGCAGCATTGGAACAGAATGCTGAAAGTCACCTTAAGGATTCGCTTTTATATGCATTTGGTTTGCATATTTCATTTATTTTTATCTATTTCATATAAAATGCTAGGGCTTATCCGTGGTTGCGACAGGAATGGAAGACTGGAGTAAAGTGTCAGTCACTTTGGCTTGTTGTAACTCAAAGGATGACTTCGATCTCAAACTGTCTAAAGCCAGAGGTCTCCAAACTTGGCAACTTTAAGACTTGTGGACTTCAACTCCACAACATAGCTGGCTGGAGAATTCTAGGAGTTGAAGTCCACAAGTCTTAAAGTTGCCAAGTTTGGGGACCCCTGGTAATTATTCATGGAAGCCAAAAAGTCCAGCAGCGGGGAAGGAAGGCCTAAAACTCCCGAGAGGCTAAGAGACGCAACCAGCTCCATTCACTACAGGATGGTGACCGGCGAGGGGCCGGGATTTTGGCTTGGATATTCGCCCTTTTACTCGGAAGAAGTGTGGCGCTGGCCCAATCAATAACCCGGAGCGTTTTCAGCGGCCGTTTATCCGAGTCGCCATCTCGAGAGTCGGCTCCTCGCCTCCTTATTGGGCCAAACGCGTCGTTCTGCCCTTGGCGTGGTCGGTTCTTTGGCAGAGTGACCCTGCCTGAAAGTCGACTGCCTCAGATCCTACTTCCGTCCTGCTTTGGATGACGGGGATCGACTTCTTCCGACGCAACGTCTTTCATTTCTTTCATCCATATCTCTTACGACTTTTCTTTAGCACCCTGGACAGCCGAGGAATTCTTTATTTGCCAAGTGTGATTGGACACCTCAGGGTTGAAATGAGGATTCCTTAGTGCCCTCCGAGTTTGGTTGTTTCCTTGCAAATGTTTCATTACCCAAACTAAATAAGATCATCCCTGCTAGTCCTGAAGCTAAGGTACTTTACTTTTTTCTGGTTATCGTGTTTTAAGGCGGGTGGCGACGACTTCTCTGAAAACTCCCTCTATCCTACCTTCCGTGGTTCAAATCGAGCCGCGGATTGAAACGTTGCAGAATTTGTGGATGGGCGTCCGGAGAAACCGCGAAGTCAAAGAGAAACGGGAAGGTTCAGACCGAAGTTGCTTCTGCGTAAAACACCTCCTCGTCTCTTGGGCTGGATCGGCCGTGGGTTCGCCTAGTCGCTTGGGAATCAGGAGGGAGGCTAACCCGGAGCTGAACTTTCAGACGACAAGAGTTTGCGTTTCGCTCCCCATAAAACAGCTGCAGGTTGTCTTGGCCGCGATTCCCCCCCCCCTCCGGCTCGCGAGAATAATGTTTTGGGGTCCTCCAGAATCTCCAAAAGTTTCGAGGTTTCCGGTCGGGCCCTTAAAGAAGATGGGCATACTTTCAATATTTGCGCCTCACCCACCAAAGGAAAGGAAAAAAACCCTAGACACCGGAAGGGTTTCCTTTTGGATTGCCACGTTTAGATTGGGCTGGATTTCCTTCCAAAGTCCAACAGCAAACACCTGACTCTCTCCAGCTGCATTGGAATGGACTTAAATAGCTGTGGATGATGGCAGGTGTGCCTTAAGGAATGTAATGGGCATCAGAGTGCTGAAGGCTGGGTTACAGCTCTGAGTCAAGAGAAGCTAACTATGCTTCAAGACGGCCCATGTCCAAACATTCAAAATAGCCACTGAATCTGTGGCAAAAGAGCAGAAATATCATATTTAAAGAGTTGGCATTTGTGCTTCTGAACAGTCACGAATCAGAGCGCTTTCTCATTTTACCAGAAGGTTCAAATCTCACTTATTCGTGGTTTGAATCACTTTCTTTTGATACTTTCCTTTGAGTCTCCCAGAGTCACTTGGGATAGTGAGGTCGGCGTCATATAAATTTTAAAAATAAATGCCTTTTAAAACTGGAACACGCACTTTGAGCTCCTCCTCTGTCCCCGATTTATAAATGCATATACTGTAGCTTGCAGTCTGGCAACTACATATAGTCGAAAATCAAATACTTTATCCAGAAAAACCCTCCCCACAGAAATGGGTTGTTAAAATTCTTTTGCCCCTTACAAGACTTCCCTAGTTTTAAGATTTGAATATCTTATTTTCTAATGGTTTTAATTCCAGGGAGAGAGAGTTATCAATTGTTGCTTCAGGAGGGAAGCTAAAAGAGTCTAAGGTATGAAACTCAAGTGTTATAATGATATTACTGTTTAAACTAATTTAAAAAGAAAAATGGGAAATTCCCAGAATCTGTTGACATCTTTATTTGCTTGCTTATTGTTAACCTGTCAAGAAATTGATCGGAGACTAGAGGAAATCAGAGACAAGGTTTTGTTACCACTTAAATCATTGGAATATAAATATAAGTGAATTTTGCCACTGTTGATGTAATGAACTTTTGCAGATTGCAGTCCATTGTGTAGCAGCAACAGAAAAATATAACGTTACATGTTTGTGTTAAGTACCTACCTAAAAAGAATGCAGAATCTGTACCAAAACCCATGAATTCCTTGGCTCTTGCTCAAAATTGGGAGCTGCAAGCAAAAAGGCTAAGGATTCAACCTTTAGCTCCAGTTCAGTGCTTTTAGCTTTCCCACATCTGATTTCATTGATGTGCCTTCAGTATAATTTTGTAGAAGACTTGATCCACCTATAATGTTTCCATTCCAATTCCCGAAACATTATTATTGGCTTCCTGAAACAAGTTGCTTACTGTAATCTGCCTAATGAATTAACCCTTTTTTGTTACTTCAATCTATTCAAGAATAAACTAATCAAATTGGTGTGGTGGGCATAGTAGATAAGCCAGAAATAAAGTAAGAAAGATTAACAAAACAACAAAAAACTTAGTGTGTTTTGCAAACGAAGTTGCTAGATTATTATTTGACTTGATCAGGGTGTTATGTGAAGACAGCAATTGGGTTTCCTTCATTTGAAAGAAATGATTAAGATGAAAGTGCCAGTTAATATGAATCAAATGCATATTTTTAATGAAACCTCTGTTGATGCTGTATTATACTGAAGAGTTTCAAATGCCTTTTTTACAAAAAAAAAAAAAAGACTGGAAATCTAAGAAAAGTTAAGCAATAGTTCATCAATAACTTTATTGTCTTAAAAATGACAACCTGTAACTGAGACCAAAATACTTTCCACTGTACACCATTCATTATAAAGCATACACCACATATGTTGTCTACAAAATTCAAAAAAAGTATTTTCTTGAAAATTATATAGAGCGTGCTTGAGGGGTCATGCTTTCATGTATTTATTTTACAAATGTTACCCAAATGTTACAGTATTGTGTTACAAATAAATTGTAATGGGAGAGTAGGTTAGGCTGCTGACATCCTATCCTTTACCCTCCCTGTGGTCATAAAAAATGTTCAATCAGAAGTAAATCCACACATATCAGCCTGTAAATGAGATTGAAGTTGTTGTGTAAAGTGTGTTTTAGGTAAACAAAAGAGCTATTGTGGCCAGCGATGTATCTGATATTGAATAAAGATTATACTTTTTTTAATGCAGGTTTTCCATCAAATATATATATATATCTTGGTGCTGGCCAGAACAAATGAGGGGGGGGAAGCTAACTCCTTATCTGCAAGCAACCTCCTAAATACCCCACAAAAAGGCACATTTAAAAATGTTATGGAAAGAAATAGATCGGCTGATCCAAGATTCCCAGTGTATTGAACTAATACTCTGCAGGTAATGGTGTTTGGAGTTGTTTCTTCCCTCAGAAGAAGATTCTTAGAATATAGAATAATAGGGTAGGAAGGAACCTTGGAGGTCTTCTAGTCCAACCCCCTGCTCAAGCAGGAGACTCTACACTATTCTGGACAAATGTCTGTCCAGTCTCTGCTTGAAAACCTCCAGTGATGAAGCACCCACAACTTCTGACGGCAAGTCGTCCCACCGATTGTAGGGGTCCCCAAACTTGGCAACTTTAAGACTTGCAGACTTCAACTCCCAGAATTCCTCAGCCAGCATTAACTGTCAGGAAATTTCTCTTTAGTTCTCTCCTTAATGGTCTTCCACAGGTTACTTCTTGTCCTGTTGTCAGGTGCATTGGAGAGTAAGTCAACCGTTTCTTCTCTGTGCTTCTCAAGTACTGAAAGACTGCTGCCATGTCTCCCCTAAGCCTTATCTTTGTTAGGATAGATATATTTAGTTCCCTCAATTATTCATCATATGGTTTAGCCTCCAACTCCTTATTTTTTGTTCTTGCCTGCACTCTTTCTAAGGTTTCAACATCTTTTTTATATTGTGGTGACCAGAATTGGATGCATTATTTGAGTGTGGTCTTCTGGACAAACCTAATGTCACTTTCTAAATAGTAAATACTTACACTGCAGACATTTTCACCCTGAGTTCATTCACCCACTTTCACACCAACACCCCTTTCCCGGTTTGCTCATTTCAGTGAAAGTGAAGCCATGATAGGATAAATCAAAGCAGGGGAAGGAACCGGCAGCCCACAAAGCATTGTTGAAGAATTGGTAGAATGTTCAACAATACCATGAGAGTCATAACCGACTTGGATGTTTTACTGCTGGAATGGGACTACTCCAAGTGACACTTTTAAGATTTCATTAAATATGCTTAGAGCTCAGCCAAATGCCTGGTCCTAAAATATTAAGTAACTCTCAATCCCTAATTATATGAGTGTGATAATCCAAATAACTCTCTCTGTGTGTAGAGTGACAAGTGACTGTAGACTTTCCTATAGCAATGTAAACCCATCAAACTAATAAAACAGCTGGCTAGATAAAGTTTGCTGGTGTGGAAACCACATTTGCTTTCCTCACTAATGATTTACAATGGCATCCAAACATTTTTCTGCTAGTAAAGCACTAATGAAGTCAGGCTTTATACTGCCACAAAGATGATTGCAAGATGGCCTAAGAATTATCCAGTCCATTGTGACATGTGAAACAGCTGGATATTTCGCCAAAGAAACCTAAGGGATGAAAATGGCAACAGGCCAATCTTATACACATTTACTCAGAAGTCAGTCCGTAGCTCGGTAGGATTTTAGGCTATAACCTAAGTGAAATTTGCTTGCAAAGACAACCCGAATTTCTTCGCACTATCATCAGTTGATAAAGTACGGCTATTGGCACAACACACTGAATCACAAAGTCACCAATCACATTTGTGGCAGAGCTTGTTCTGCAATCCCAACCCACTTACTGACCAATCCTAGAAAATTGGATGGAACAGCACCGGGATTACGCTTCCGGTGGTGTAATTCCCTTTTGCAAGCAAAACCTCTGAACCGGAGTTGCCAAAAGCTGCTCCTGGTCCTTCAGAGGTTCTGGTCAGCTCTGCAAACTTTTTGCGATTGCCCCCTTTTGGCTGAGGTTGACTGAAGCCACCGGCAGGGGAAGTACTGCACCGGGAAAAGCAGATGCTCAGCTGATATTTCTTAAGGGCAGACCTTAGAATACCCTGAACTTAACCAGCTGGGCGAACGGCTTCCCCTTTCTTTAGCCCCGGGGTACTAGCCCTGGGATACGGTATGTCGATTGAATTGAGTATTATATTCAGCAGCTCCTCCGAGTGAGCGGACGGAAGGAGAGAGTTGATTCCGAGGAGGCTGGCAGCTTTGGTCACCCCCGTGTTGTGTCCGGCCCGCCCCCCGTGGCACCACCACCACCCCGGTCATTTTT
>JANHJO010000760.1:133957-144025 GCA_032468235.1 Pseudoxyrhopus heterurus
GGTTGCAGTGTCCCGATTATGTGATCCCCTTTTGCAACCTTTTGACAAGCAAAGTCAATGGGGAAACCAGATTCTTCCTCTTCTTATTTTCCCCGCAACAACAACCTTGTGAGGTCAGTTGGGCTGAGAGAGAGAGTGACTGACTCACCTAGCTGGCATTCATGCCTAAAGTGGGACTAAAACTTGAAATCTCTTGGTGATTGGCCCAAAATCACCCAGGTGGCTTTCATGGCTAAGGCAGGACTTGAACTCATGGTCTCCTAGGAATGGTGGAGAATTTTATTTCCTTCAATATTAATACCTATGTTCAGGAACTACAATTAGTCCTCGACTTACAACCATAACTGAAGCCCATCATTTCTATTGCTAAGCGATATATTTGTTAAGTGAATTTGCCCCATTTTACAACTTCTCTTGCCACAGTTGTTAAATGAATCATTGCAGTTGTCAAATTATTAAGGGAATCTGGCTTCCCCGTTGACTTTGTTTATAAGAAGGTCACAGAAGGGGATGACATGATCGCAGGACACTGCAACCGTCATAAGTATGAACCAGTTGCCAAGTGTCTGAAATTTAATCCGTGACCATGGGGATGCTGCAACGGTTGTAAGAGTGAAAAGCAGTCATAAGTCACTTTTTTTCAGTCCTGTTGTAACTTTGAACAGTCAATCAATGAACTGTTGTAGGTCGAGGACCACCTGTATTTCTTGACAGTTCTTGGCTCATAGACAGGACTTAGTGCAGGTATCTGTTACCACAGTGCCCCCCAACATTTGGGGCATCAGGGACTGGTTCTGTGGAGAGGGCTTTTTCGGCAGGCTGGAAGGGGCATGGTTTTGTGTGCTGCCTGCATCCTACGGATAGGGCTTTGGCTTGTTGGCGCAGCCCGGTTTCTGGCATGCCGCGACCCAATGCTGGTCCACAGATGGGGTTGGGGATCCCTGTGTTACAAGTCACGATGCAATTAAAGCGACGTGCACCTGATGAAGTCATAATGCCAGGGATGCCATGATGCCCTTTGCATCAGTCATGCCACAACATGCAGGGCAAACCAGGTGGTTTGCCACAGTGATATCACGGTGCATAGGCTGTCCTTGGTCCTTTGTCTCCCTCTGCAGATCCTGTGTGATGACAGGGGATTATTTGCCTTTCATGGAGAAAAGAAAGAAGCCACAGACAACAAAACATCTGCCAACTAGTTCACAACAGTCAATGCACAGGTAGTCCTCGGCCTGCAACCATTCATTTAGTGACCGTTCAAAGTTACAAGGGCACTGAAAAAAAGCGATTTATGACCTTTTTTCACTCTTACAACTGTTGCAGCATCCCCAAGGCCATATGATCAGAATTTGGGTGCTTGGCAACTGGGGCGTATTTATGGCTGTTGCAGTGCCCTGGGGTCACGTGATCCTCTTTTGCAGCCTTCTGACAAGCAAAGTCAATGGGGAAGCCAGATTCACTTAACAACCATGTTACTAACTTAACATCTGCAGTGATTCACTTAACAACTGTGGCAAAAATTGTAAAATGGGGGGAAACTCACATAACAAATTTCTCATTTAGCAACAGAAATGTTGGGCTCAATTGTGGTCGTAAGTTGAGGACTACCTGTACTGAAGAATCACAGGGCCTGTTCCTGCTGCCAAAGGGAAGAAGAAGATAGGTCAGGGTGGTTAGGAGCTGGAGCCAGAAGTCCTTGAAAATATTTGCCACCCTGAGTTCTTCTCCTAGCTATCAGTCACATCATATTATTTATGTCCCTCTTTATTAGTGAGATTTAAATCCTAGGTTTTGGTAGGAAAGGCCCATGTGGCTACCCCGGCTGATCTAAGAAAACTAAGCAGGGACCAGCCCGGAAGGCCAGCAGGAAGGGAACTGCAACCTAGACTAGGACGTTTAATAAGAACAAGCAAACAAGAAAGTATAATAAAAGAAGTTAGAACACACAATTTTGTATTGTGTCAAGAAAACAATATGGACATTTCTATGCATACACTGGAGATCAATTGCCTCCAGGGAGACATCATTTTTCTCTCTAAGAGCTCAAGGCTATATATATATATACACACATACATACACACACATACACACACATACATATACAGTATTGCAGAAGCATTGTCACCATAAGTATGATCTAAAACACAATACTATTTTTTCTATAGCTGCTTATGATAACCAAGGTGTGTGTGACTATGTAAACCAGAAGCAAAGTTCTGAGCATCAACCTTGGAGTAGATTTTGCTGCACACTTAAATTATCTGATCTCATAAACTAAGTAGAATCATAATAGATCACAAATAGCAGACCTGTAGGCTGGACTTCTAAATTAAAAGTCCTAAAACAGCAATGACTAGCTACATCCTATCACTGCCAAACTAAAAATTAAAAACAAAAACACCTTCATAGATATGTCCATGATGTCACTAGAAATTGAGATGGAATGAAAAGAGACTTTTGTACAGCAGCTAATGACTGTGTTTCTGAAAATGCCTTCAGCGGTTGAAAGGGATCTCTGCCATAACTCACTGGTAGGCTTGTTTGGGTGCAGGGAGGGTGAAAGGACTGATCACCCTAATTTTGTTAAGTGATATGTCCTTGGCTTCCCCTGGATTTGGGGGTTAGCTATGAATCTGCTCATTAGTTGGTCTAGACTCCAGAGGAATCATTCTTTCTCAGCCTTAAGGTATTTTCTTACTACGAAGTGCTATCATTACACGAAATCTATGCATTGTCTAACCATTCCAATACTATTAATAGTAAAGATTTGCTAAGCACACAAAATAGCAAGGGGATACTAAGATGCTATGAGTAATTATTGAGGAAATGGTCAGTCTCCCTACCTGCTGTACAGAGTATAGCAAAACTGGTATAATTTACTTTACTGGGGTTATAACATAGCTATTGGAAAATACATCTGAAAGCAGTATATAAATACTATGATTATTATTATTAGGCAATAACTGTTGTTGTTATCATTAATGTATGCATATAGAAAAGAGGAAACATTTATTCATGTTTACTAATATTTGAAAGTAGAGATAAATATATTGGAGTAATTCAGTAGAAATGACTGAGTCTGAAAAGAAAGGACTTCTTCACACAATGTATATAATTGATTTATCAGAATAGCTGTCACAACTGGGCCTTAAGACACAGTCATCCAGGATAGGTCTGCCCAAGGACTGAACTAACTAAATGAAACTTCTGCAGAGAGTAATATACCCCAGAATACTAATTGCCAGAAAGAAAACAATTGGGGAGGAACTGCTCAATCTGTGATCTGCTTGTACAATAGTTTTTAAGGAAGTCAGATTGGCAACTGCTGAAAATAGGGTCCTGGGCTTGAGCTGTTTGGCCAAACAGGATTATTTGTTTGCCTTAATGTTTTCATCGTGTTTTGCTTCCTCATTTTTCAGTGAAAAAATATTTGCGGGTACCTTTGGGTAGCTTTTACTGTACATTTAGATAAGTCTATGTGAGAGGGGCACTGGAGAGATCTTTAGTATGGGCAGATTCAGTGGGACTTAAGTATGTTTAAGTGTATCACATTTCTTCCCCACAAGCCATCACAATTTTGTTGTAACTTAAGAATATTGAGAAAGGTATGTTAAAAGAGCTAAGATTCTAACTACCGATACTGTTTAATAACATCCCCAAATATTTGCATTGAAAATAAGATTGCAAAACAGCATAAATAACATGTTAGTAATAGATTTTTTTCCCCAAGTGCCTGTAAAACTGCACAAACAAGACTGTTCCAGAGTTAAATATTTCATTTGCACTTGGAAGTAAGGAAGCATAGAAGCAAACACACAAAAAGGGAATAACTGTTTTGGTTTTCCAAATGTCATTATGAAGAGCTGTGCTGGATTATGTCCTAATGTACTGTAATACTAAATCTTGTTCTGAAAAATCAGGCAGCTATGCTGAAATCCACAATGTATTCAACAACTTTTGTCATACTGTATCAATTTTTTATATTCTTAGACTTTAGACAACTTCATGGCACTTTTTTTTTACCACTTAACTTTTTTCCCCCTAAGTCTCTTTGTGTTTTAACAAGACATTGCCTTTCGTGAAATATGCATTTGAAAAGACTGTGAAATGTTTTAGACTACAAAGTGCACAATGCAGTGAGTTACTACAAAACAAACGGGGCATGAAATTAACTGCATATAAAAGGCTTAAGAGTACAATTTATGCATTGCATTTTCCATTCAAAACATACCAGCAAAAAATCCCAGGCTTTAACTGAAGACAACAAGTAATAAATACAAGTAGAAATACAAACTGAACCAAATGAAATGTGAATACTTTGATGTAATTTCTGTGGTAAACGTTTATTTAGGAGTCCATCTAATATCTGATGTCATGTTCAGAACCCCAGTTCCACAGTTTCTGTTCTCTGCTGGTGCTCCTTTACTATTTGCAAAACTACCAATAACAGATAGTATACTTACGTTTTATAAAGGTAACACGTAAAATGCTTTCATGGATTTTTTTCTAAGCCCTTTATTAGGTATGTTTTCAAGGAGTAAAATAATACTTACAAAGAAGCTTTTCGCATATATTGATATTGGTTCACTGATATTGGTTTGCAGTTGGGCAGTTCCAAAATCAAATAAATAAATTCCCAGAATTCCCAGTACCCCAAAAGGGAATTCTGACTGAGGAAAACCAGGAAAGTGCCATCTGGGGTAGACTCTTCTTAACTTTGTGCAACATCAATATCCTTCTTTAACAACGGCTATCGTTCTTGTCACAGATCACAAATGTAAAATATGTTCTTTTTTTGTTTAAGCCTCAATTACTTTGCAATTAACTTTATGCAAAGATAACCTTTAAGCTTCCAAGTTTTCATTTTCTGCATACTTGTGGTAGAATTATTATCAGAAAAGAGGTCAGGGTATGGTGGCAGCCAGTTTTCATGACATGCCAGTAAATTCTGTTTCTAAATGCCTCTTCAGTGAACTCTACTTGCTGCAGCATTGGCTTCCAGGGCTTGGATTTTATCCATCTTGAAGAAGGACCTAGTGCAGCTGTGGATGGAAGGATGTGAGCTTCATGGTCACTGAAGCAAACACATTGCCAGAAGGGGGCTAAAACGGCATATGTATGCATCTGGGGCCCAAAGCTGATCGACTTGTTTATGCAATAAAGGAAGCGGAATCAAATAAGTATCATGAAGCCTTCATCAAAGTTTATTCTCCATCTTTGGATTAAACAGATGGGCCTTTTACCCTTGATGTATTTGTGTGTTTTGACATTTAAGATTATTTAGCAAGCTAGTTGTCAATTTACTAATAAAAATGTGGAAGCAGAAAAGAAGTGTTTGAAGTCTATATATTTGTACAAATCCATTACTGAGGTCCACTATTCAAAATTCAACATTTAGCAGCAAACCTAAATGTTTTGTCGCACGCACTGCAAAATGAACCATAGCCAGACCCACAAAATGCATAGAAAGGTGGTACAGAATCTGGTACAGAATCTGCTAAGTATCTAATGGTCTGCCTGAAACCTCATGCATGTGGATGTATCTCATACCTAATTCTGAGAACATTCACACACACACACTGACTGGCGGACAGGGAATAGAGTCAAGTTTGACAACCCAATGCTCCCTCTGGCTGCTCTGGGTGAAGAATGATTCTGGGCAGAGATCAGCAAAGTAGCTATTGGGTGGTCGGTTATAACCTCCTTGGTTATTTTCAACCAAGGAGGTTGAAAAAAGGAACAGGAGGCCAGAGTATGTGTACAGGAGTTGTGTGTTTTGCCTGAGCCAAGGTTTGGAGCACTTCTGTTTCTGTTTCTCTCTCTCTCTTGGGCCTTCCACATCTACTGCTACTTGCCTGACCAATGGGGGAGTGGCTGGTGATGCTATGAAGCCTTACTAGTACTGACCTAATGCAAGATCTCATACCAGCCAATTCCTGGAGAAAATGTGTGGTGACCCTGTATTCCCAGAATGGTAACTTTTGACCCAGTTAATGTGATCATGTGTTTTGGAACCTCAACCAAAGAGATGTGGCTGAATGATTGTGTGAGATGGGACAATAGCCAATATATTCCAACTTTCTCTCTCTTGAGCATTCACAAACAGCATACAGCAGATACAGATAAGATTTCTTACAGCTTTGGCTAAGTATATCCTTACTCCCACTTAATCACAGCAAAATAGTCCTAATCTGAAGAGGGCAAGAAGATTTGTAAGGTTAAGAAATATGTAGTATTTCTTATTATATTACAATTATTCAAAAAGCATGGAGAGAGAAAAATAATAACAGTGAATAAAAAGGACACCAAATAATAGCACAAGACTAAATAAAATAATAATGTTTGTTTCATAGTTTAGAAGTAGTTACTTCTACTATTGGATATCATCAATGTCTGGAAAATACCACACTCAGGTTTGTACAATATTAAACTAAGGAAACAATCAATCCAGTTGGTAAAAGACATTTTATACATTCCATCTTCTTACACACCACTCAAAAGTTCAGGAGACCAGTTATTGAACAAACTGTCTCTGTTCAGTTTGGTTCATGCTTTCTATTGCCATGACTAAATATGGTGCAGTTTTCACTCCCTAGACAGGTAGAAAAGAGAATTAGGCCATATACTGGCTTAATTTCCTTAGTAATTAAAGTTTTAGAATGACAAAAACTATATAAATTAAGAATGTCATGTCCAGGTATAGTTTATCCAGCGCTATGGGCAGATATGGAGAAAGGTAATTTAGCTATCACAAAAGCACATACTTGATGGAGAAAAATACCTTCTGTACCAGTCATAACAGCTGTACTATTATTGTGCTAATCAAACTGGTTGTACACAAGACCTTGATAAAGCATTTTGGTCTCCTCTATATACAGTATTTTCTGTCTGTAATATAATATATGGGTCAGAGGATTCCAGATGAGCACTGTATATTCTATTTAAATAATTTATTTCTTCAAAATGTGTTTCAGCATATTTTAAAAAACCTAACAACCTAGTCTACATTCACATTTGCAACAGGAGCCCCAACTGATGACTCTGTAATTCTGTATGATGGACAGAAGGGGGTTTGTCATTCCTCCCCATGCTGAGATTCCTAGTGTTGCTGATGCTTTCCAAAGTATTTCAATCCTCCTGAGAAAAGGCCACACAATTGAGCTCAGCATCTGAACCAGCACTGAAGCTGCATCTTTCTCCCCCATCACCAACCATTCCATTTCAGTGGGATTAGACACAATTAAAAGATCGGTCCTCATCTGTGAAGTCTCAAATTCTTCTTTTGCATTTGTCCTGAATCAAACTGACAATCTTTCTCTCTTTGCCTAAAATACCATGCCCAGCTTGGCTTGTTTCTGTGTCACTTTCTATTTACTTTCACACTTTCTTGTCCTATTAACTTGGTTGTGGATGCTGGTTTAATTGCTTTCTTTGTGACTTCTGTGAAGCTACCATTATTTAGAAACCCTTTCTTGACATTATTCTATGCCTCAAGCTTTCTTGTTTTAATCCATCAACATACACTTCCCTGCATCTTCTTATTAAACTAAGACAAATGCCCACAAGCACACCAACACTCTTTCCTGCTCACTAAGGACTAGCATAAATGATAGAAAAGTACATTGCCTAAAGGTTTTCTGTGAAGAACCAGAACTAAGACAAATAGGAGGTGATATTCTACCAGCTTCAGCTGAATCCAGGCAGAGGTGCCACAAAACATGGATATACAGTACTGGAGAAAACTAGTAACAACCAGGATGTGGTTAAAACATTGGACTAGGAGGGCAAGACTCCTCAAGTTTTCACAGAACCAGGTGAGTTTAACTTCGTCTTTTTCAGTCCAACTTTCTTCATAGGCTTAGTGTGGTGGGGAAACCGGCTTTGTACTGCACTTAAGCATAGGTAGATGCTAAATAGAAATGCTAAATACTACTAAAACCTATAACTGGAGAAAGGAATCTGAGTTAAAAGCAGCAATAATTGAAGAGCTCCAGGGCAAACTTTCTTTGATTCCAAATTCAGTTGCAAAAATGATGGTTTGAGGCTGACTCTAATGCTTACTTGACATGCTAAACTTAATTCACCCTTTTGTGGGCAGAAAATTACATTGACATAACACTTGTTCTTCCATTATCTGCCCTTCTTTCTCTGCTATTACTTCTCGAAGGAACCTTCCCCATAATCCCCATAACCAGCAGCCCCTTGGGATGGTGAGACCTGTGGTCCACAGTCTCTGGTGGAAGTGAAGAGGTAGCTCTTCTGAAGCCCTAAGGATAACTGGCAGTGCCAATGAGGCAGGAAAACCCGCGCTTATGCATTTTCCATCAAGCTGAGCTCTTTCCCAGCGTTAAATTATCCAACCTCTTCCCTCGTCTTATTCAAGGATTCCCTGGCAGGTTCAGCCTACCGGCAGATTCCCCACAAAACGATTGATTCTTCATTGTCCATCGGTTCCTTGAAAAGAGGAAGAGCGGAAGAGCAAAAATTGGGGGGAGGGGGACGAAAAACAGGCGCAATGTATCTTGCGCCACGGAGAATAAGCAAACGGGGCGGCTTCTTCTACACACACAACCACACACACGTGCACGCGCGCGGAAATAATTGCCCGGCAGGAAAGCTGCTCCTAGCATCTCGCTTCAATGCCCCATCGCAATGAAAATGTGGATACCGGGACCACCTAAACTGGGCCTCGAGGAGCGACAGATCTCTCTCCAGCCTCCCAGAAGGGCATCTCGAACGCGGCTTCTCCTCGTCCCGCAACCGAGTCAGCAGCGCCATTTAGATGTGGCTTCCTTCCCCCCCCCTTTTCCTTCTCTCCCCTGACTTTACGCTCCGCCCTCCGAATAACTTGGCACATTAAGGAATGTCCTAAGGAAAGAGGACCTCGTGTTAATGAGAATGTTGTAGGAAGGAACAGGCCGGTCTGGGTAGGTCGGTGCTGGGTTGCATTGAGGTGGCCCAGGATCTCCCCGCTCTGCTTTTGGGGCCTCCGTGATCCAAGAGGTCAAGAGTTTTTGGCATTCCCGGAACACCCATCAGGGCGCAGTTTGGTTCTTCCCACCAATACAGAAGTTCCAAAAGAAATTGTGCAGAGGATTGGGACCGCACCTGCCTCTCTTAAAAAAAAAACCAGAAGGGAACCAAATTTGGTAAAGTGAGTAAAACTCACAAAAAGGAGTGAAGATAAAAAGGCACCACATCTGACTTGGGGCTGTGGAGGAAAAAAAAATCTGGAACAAATCTAGCAGCAACTAGATCAGTGTTGGCAACTGTTCCATTCATTCTAAGCTTGTTTCTATCTCAGAGCATATGCTGCTCACTACCTTTTGCTTCCCAAAGCCCATTATTTTGATGCAGGTGTCTTAGCATGTAAGCTAGGAAACCACTTTTTCTGTCCCTTTTGGAGATCTTTCTTTTTTTGGCCTACATTAAAGAATTAGCAGTATGAGCTCCAGTCTCTGCTCCTGTCCTGTGCCTGCAGATTGAAACCGTATTTACTCCAAAACAATTGTCTCTTTTTATATAGACTTCATATGCCATTTGGTTTAGTATAACATGAGATAGGAACAAACATTTAGAGGCAAAGGTGCAGAACAGTGCAGTCTTTTAAATACCCTTAATCTGGCTAATCATACTTTTTAAAGTATGAATAGATCATAATTAGCTTGGTTGAATCCAGGACAGCAAGCCAACACTGTGATTTAATGCAACAACCGAATACTTTGGTTTCAGTCTTTGTGGAATAAAAGCTCGTAACAGAAGGTCAGACATGTATGACTTAAAGAAGCTAAAGAAAAGTATAGTTCAGAAAAATTCAGAACTCAGGTGGTTTCTGGTGGAGGAATAACAGGATAAATTCCATTATTTCATTTTATTAATTACATCTCTGGCCTTTCCTCCAGCATTCCAAGGCACTTTATATAGGGGACCGAATTAAGAACTGTATACAGTATGTAAGAGTCAGTTTTGTGTAGCAGTTAGGCTAGAAACTGGGAAACCATGAGTTTGCGGGGGGGGGGGGGGGGGGGGGGGGGGGGGGGGGGGGGGGGGGGGGGGGGGGGGGGGGGG
>JANHJO010000763.1:0-12214 GCA_032468235.1 Pseudoxyrhopus heterurus
TTCTTCTTCTTCTTCTTCTTCTTCTTCTTCTTCTTCTTCTTCTTCTTCTTCTTCTTCTTCTTCTTCTTCTCCTTCTTCTCCTTCTTCCTTTTTTTTTTGTAGACCAGAAGAATGTCAACAGAATGCGGCCTATTTTTTGACTTTAACCCACAGGCATA
Source organism: Pseudoxyrhopus heterurus (assembly GCA_032468235.1). NCBI lineage: Eukaryota > Metazoa > Chordata > Lepidosauria > Squamata > Pseudoxyrhopus > Pseudoxyrhopus heterurus. Next base: position 159 of record JANHJO010000763.1, read on the forward strand.
TTTCATTCTGAAAAAAAATTTGCTCACTGACGTGAAGTTCAAAAAGGAATTTTAAATGAGTTTCGTACATCATCTGCATAATTAGCAAGAAATCATTTGTGGCTCCAATCAGTGCATGCAATTTTAATAAATTGCTCTAATAACAACTCTACAGAAATTAGACAAAGCCGTCATTGGGTCAATCAATGGCGCTCAAGAAAATAGCATTATAATGAAACTTCAAATGACAGTGTAATTCAACCTTATTCTTTTTTTCATTAGTTCAACAAATAATATTTTACTGAAATCTTTCTCAAATGAAGGACAAAGTGGTTTGCAAGATTGTTAAAGAAGATAATGTCTTTCATTAGTAAATTGTTATCCAAGCTGGGTAGACACTGAAAAATCTTGTAACCCTAATGAGTGATGCATAACCTACTATTTTAAAGAAGGATATAGTTTTACCATTGGTATATCAGTTGATAATGCTGTTACTGCTTTCTTACTGTAACTATAAAAAATATGAGGAATTGGACACTAGCCTATGAAACCCTGGGCTTCAACACTTCTGTTCAAGGGGCCTCAAAGCTCTTTGGTGGTCTTACTGTAATAAAATCTCTTCTTCCATATAAATTAGGTAAGATTATTCAGCCCTCTTCCCCATGTTATCTTTATATCCATGAACTTTGTTAGATTGTAACAGTCTTCGTATCCAGATAGAGAAATGAATGTAGCTCCCCTCAGATCCAATTTAAGTTTTGTCCCTCATATGATGCAGGAGTTGGGTTCACATGTAGTACTTAGGTGATTTGATGAATAGATCAAAAATAGCTGACTTCATAGAAAATACAGAGAACGCATTTATTTATTTTATTTTTATTTTGCCAAAGTTTATATACCGCCCCACTCCCGTAGGACTCAGGGCGGTGAACTAGATTCCCACAACCAGCTTAGTCAAAATGCTAGGTCTGCACACCTTGGTTGCAGCAGCAGCTAGAACTTCTCCCAAGTTACTAACAAAGTTGTAATTTCATTTGTTTGATTTCTTATTCAAAAGAACAAATGAAGATCAAAATAAACTCTGGCTTAAGCCAGGAGTGAGAATGCCTTAGTACTTATGAACATATTTGTGTTCTTTTTCAGTGAAAGATGAGGAACAACTAGGTAGATCTATTTACAATTATTATTCATGATAGCAGTATGAACCTCTTATATTTGGAAGCAACACAGTTTGGGGAACAAAGGATAATCAAGAACTCTTATCTTTCAAGCCTGGATATAAGCTTCCCAGAGCCACCCCACTGTAAAAGAAAACTGAACATTGGAACATTATTCTTAATGTAAAGCCTTAAGAGAAGTTTGATGATGGAACCAATTATCTTGCTGGAGGTCTTTAGAGAAAAGTAGAAATCTCTTCAGATTCTCTAATTCTGGATTTCCTGCACTAAACAGGGAATTGAACATCCAATGCTACTAATTGGTATCTAGAGAAACTTTTCTTTGCTTTAACAAAACTCAGACAGGAAGAAAGAGTGGTGTCCTAAAATGTCTTAAATACATGTGCTATTCTTCGGTATCAGGCATAAAGTTACATTTATACCCAATCAGTCTCAGATTGTCTCCAAGGAATATTATTCGTCTTGATGTTGATAGGAGCATTTTTTTTTTAATTAACATGCCCCATAGCTAAGTTTCCAAACAAGGAATGATGGTGTTTGGCAAGATTTCCCTTTAAGCCACAGAGAGAACTTACTCAAGCCACTAGGGAGCTGTCAGCTAGCATTCGGAGTATCTAAATTTTCAATATTAAGATCTACCATTTGTTTAAAATAAGATTTCTAGGGATATTTTTAATGCAGAACCTAAACAATATACATGTCTAGCTTTATTCATTATAATTACGGTTTTTATTGGTTTGTTTCTTAAGCCTTGTGGAACAAAGTAAAAAAAACAAATCAGATTTTATTTCCATTGGTTCCCTGTCCGAAAGCTGGTTTATTTTTTATCTGACCAGGACAAAAATAATATTTACAACATTGTTCAAAAAAACCCAATCCTTCTTTTTCCTCTTTCCCCTCCTCCTCCTTCTTCATAAGGTTAGTAAACCTCCCACTGAGATTAATTATAGGAGAAGAGAGACAAAACCATTCTCAGATTGTCCTATTAACTCTTCAGTAGTGATTGAAATAACAGGGACCAAATAAAGGAGGATTCTGTCATGTCCATTGCTCCATTTTTCCTAAATCCTTGCATGTACTCTGGCCACCTACCAGCCAAAGTTGTAGAATGGTCCTGAAAATGGGGTTTTTTTCCCCAGGAAGAAATTCTCCATTGACCTTTGAATGGCATCAGGAACTGCCATTCAAACAGTGGTAAGTCCAACCCGAAGAAGTAAGGTCAACAACCAAAAATTTAATTTGATTTAATTGTAATTAAAAATTTTATGCATTACAGTTAGTATGATTATTCCTCCTGCACTCAATAACTTCCCTTGTTTTGGAGATTAAAAATGACAGCCTTTGGTATCAGTTAAAAGAAGCTTGGAAGACTTATCTAACCTATAGAGTTATAGCCCTATTTAGTAAAGTATATGATCCCCTGAGTAAATTCCAAAATTCCCAAGAAAAAACTTCCACAGAGCCAGTGATTTTCCTAATTCAATATTGTATACAACATGTGTGCATGCCTTCAAGTCAGTTTTTGATTCCTAATGACTGCCTTGACAAGTTCTACAGTTTTCGTGGCAAGATTTCAAAGGTAGCTAAACATTGCCCTCTTTCTAGGGCTGAGAGAGGGTGACTGGCCCCAGGTCACCCAGCTGCCTAATGAGAGCCTGGAATTCACAGGCTCCCAGTTTTTAGACAGTACCTTAACCACTATACCAAACTGGCTATCATTCAATATTAAATATTATGAGGTTACAATGAATAAAAATAATTAGCCATAGTAGAAATTGATTTACGAATGAAGGCAAATATATGTGTGCCAGGATAATGTTGCAGGATCCAATCTGGGTGGGTCACCAGGACCAGAGTTTTAGTCTTCTGAGCTTTTGGACTCATGCTGGAGCCCATCCTCAGGGAAATTCCCTCTACCAGAATGTGTGCTGTGGGCTATTCTATGCATAGCATTTATGTAGTGCCTGGTTGTGTGTGGTTTTTTTTATTGATTTTGATATAGTTTCCTTACTAGGCATATAATTCAAGTTCATTTGAAGGGCTGCAGTCCTACTTGTGGTGGAAATTAAAAGGTGAATTTTCTTTGCTTTCATATTTACTGTTTTGATAGCCTGTCATTCCTCAGGATGCCACTGTGGATAAGCGGGATTCACTCTTATTGCATTCCAAAACAACCCCTGTGGGGTAAACTGGACAGACAAAGAAAACTGCACTAAAGAAACCCAAGTTGATCAGCTCAGGACAGGACTTGAATTGTGTTCTCCTGAATTTCTCCTTCTATTCGATGCCCCTACATTATATAGAACTTTAAAATGTTTTGCTTTTGACTCTATAATAATGGTCCATCCCTGTACTCCAATTCCTTCTCAATATATCATTTTATATCATTGAGGGTTGCTCATACATTACCTGTGCCAGGTATTGCATAATTAAACAGAAGTTCAGAATCTGAAGCAACTTTTCCCCTGCCAAACAGAGAACTGTGCCTCAGCAATCACAATATTGACTCTGTTAGGGACAAGTGTTTGTCTACACCCTCTTGCTTGCTGTCTCTTTCTTTCTGAGGTTGTAAAAAACGTAAATTGTTTTTGGAAAAACACACTGGACCTCCACTTTCAAACATTTCTAAAGGGAGTTTGCCATCCACCGTACACCCTATCAGGCTGTCAATTATACAATCAACATTTAAGATTTATATCGGTCTCTTTGGTATAGCTGGAAGGGAGTAAGATCCTACTAATGTGAGCATGCAAATGTATAGTTGCAGTATACAATAAAGTGCCTAATTAGTTCAGAGATGGCATTTTCTATCCATTCCGATGTGCCAGCAGGTTTAAGGAGTAGTGTATGCATTTGCTTGTTTTGAATACATAGTGCTGTCTCTTCCCTCCCTCCTTGATTAAATTCCAATCACATTTTGCAGAGACAACTACATCTGCTCCATCAGTGCTATAAAATAGGTATTTCCTCAGGGGTATGTGAAGCATATATAAATCTCAGCTCCTGGTTGAGATTTGCATAGATACTGGCACGCAGGTCACTGGTGCATTTAGTTTATCATCGCGACTGTGGTGAGTTTTCAGGGGTCCATTGAGATTATGGACATTTCTGCTTAGGCAGGTAGAGTGCAAGTACTACAACAAAGAGGACCCTATAGTATACTCAGCAATACTTTAAGTCTTTGGTAGTCACTTGTACAAATATAGGAGGCTCACCCTGTATTCTCTAAATATGAACAAATGTTATAGTGTGGTCCTTTGCTTGGTGCGTACATACATTTAATTCAGTCTTATGCTTTGTTGCAAGTAAAGGATGGTATGAGAAAAGCATCGTTCTGCATAAGTCATCAGTGTTCAGACTTGGGGGTGGGAGCAGGATTGCTCCCTCTCAAAGAATTCCCCTTGTAGCAATCCTAACTGTAGGCCATTAGCCGTGAACATCTGCCCATTCTAATGACCACGCTAGTGTACACATACCTGACTGCCATCAAATTCAAATGCCACCCAGAGGACATAAAAGTTAACATCCCTTGGGCAGATTGCATCCAGAATTATTGACCAGCCACAGTTACCATGTTATTTGGCTTTTGGAGGTGAAAAGAGGAACTTGGGTTCACAAGAAGGTCACATGCTGATGCATTTTAAAAAAAAGGATGACAGAATTAGGAGGATTTTTTTTTTCTTTGTAGTAGCGCCTACCAAGTACAATCTAAATTGATAATGCTTTCTTCCATGAAGTTCCTTTATGTTACCTCCTATTGTTCTCAGAGGGGCCTCAGGTTGTTCGCGGTTTTTTCACCTCGGTGGGTTGTTTTTAAAATATTATTTAAAAAGGGAGCTAGTATAACACAAAGCAAAACACCAGCCTCCAGGGTAATCCTTATTTCCAAAAAAGCCTTTGGCTGTCATGTTGGCAACTTAAGAAGATGAAAGATTTGAGAAAATACCATTCTGTGCATTGTTTGCAAATTTGCCCATCTGACCAGAAAACTGTCAAAAAGCAAATACAAGCTAAAAATTAATAGTATATGTGTTGAAAACAGAGGAAGCTAGAGAGCAACTCCAATGGTTTATTTTTTGGCAAATTGAGGTTTTTCTCCTTCTGTCCCACACTCTCTCCTCTTCCTTTTTCCTCCCCTAGTTTCCCATTGTTTTTACTTTCTTTGGTATTTTAAAGTCTGAGAAACTAAAAAAAAAAAAATCAAAACTGAAAAATTAAATTCACAGTCAGAGTATGAAGTAAAATTAAGATACTGCTTATAGGTATTGCATACTTTTTATATATCGTGCTGTGTAACAATCCAGTAGGTAAAAACTATTTTGGACCAACATCATTTTGGTTGATCTGCCAAAAACCTGGCAATGGGATAGGTTTCTACCTTTAAAGAATCTTTCAGAACCAGTAAATAAATGTTTTATCTCTTCACATTCAGAAGCAGTTTTGTGCTTTATAAAATCTCTTATTTGCAGCTGTCACAGCATTGCAATGTCACTTAATTCTTGTGTCTACTCATACTAATTAGAACCCGTTTGAGAGATTTCATATTACTTATGCCTTTCTTTGACATCTGGTGCCTATGTTTCTGACAGAATAGTTCAGAGAACTATGCATGGTTGTTCAGTCAATTGGGCCTATACAGAATATACCCCCGTAAAGGATCTGCATGGTTCCAACAGGCTCACATATATTTTGTCCTACTTTTGTTCTTACTGACTAGATGTTAGATGCTACATCTCTTCTTTTAAAAAAGCAGAGAATATCTCAAAGCTACAGTACATGCGGAAAGAAGCCCAGGTTGCATAACAAAATTGGCCTGTAGACTGTCCTGAAAGCATATTAGACCCTTGGGCTACTTCAGCTTTCTTCCTCATATCTTCTAGTCCAAAAATATCTCAGGAAAGAGTAATTTCCCCATCCGTTTACAATCACAGTTACTGTTTCTGTCATTCTACCCTGGAGTCTCTCTGACAATGTTATGTCTCTCTAGGCCTCAAATATGACAGACAGAATACATCTCATAAGCCCACTTAATTTGAGATTCTTAATTTTTTGTACATTGTAGGAACTTATGCATACGACTACAGGCAATGACCTTTTACCTTCAACCAATGCTGGATTCAGTCTAGTGCTCTGAGAAACTTCCATAAGAAATTGATAGATTAAAGGTTTGCAGTCTTCTGCAAAGTTGCTTACTTGGTAGTAGTGACATGAGACAGTATCTCACACTGGTGTGAGGGTCAGGACAGGCAAGGTCAAAAGCAGAGGACTTGAGGCCATTACAATAACAATGCACAGATGGCAGACATTCCTCCAAAGTGAAGTGATTGACTCTCGGTCTGTTAGGACAGGAGTCTCCAACCTTGGCAACTTTAAGCCTGGGGGACTTCAACTCCCAGAGGAGTTGAAATATATTCAAATATAGGATTTGAATGTTGAGATTAGTATATGTACGACTTCAGACTTATAGACTATAGTCTCTGGTTTTCTCCTAAAATTATGGCTTTTCTTAAAATGATCTTATGAAGAGCTCTTTCTGCCTGTGTCAAGCCCCGCATAGTTGGACAACACCAAGGAAGTGAGAACTGCACAGATTTCAGTAAAGTCTCCTTAACGCTAATCAGAGATAAATACAGAATCTTGGAAAATATAATAGGAATTCTTAGTCTTGTTTATAATTAGTTAATTAAAGCAGTCTCTGAAATGCTTCTTCCCAGGTTTCTCTTCACCTCAGCTAAATTGTCATTTATGATATAAGCTGTCAATTGATTTGCTCTTTTGATTTTTTTTATGTCGTCTGTGTTTTTGTTCATTACTTTACCAGCCTGTTCCCTGTAACTGAAGTATCAATCGGGGTGAAAACAGTTCATGGGTAGCACATTACACTGATAATCAAAATTTTCAGATATCTGACATGAAATTCTTATCAACTTGTCAGGATCGGTTTGAGACCTATTTTCTACTATGCACCCGGTTGAACATAGTTGACATAATAGGGTAGCAGAGATGCAGTCAAACACTCCTGAGTCCAAAGCTAGCACAAGGTTCTTAAGGTAAGCCCACTTTAGAGTTCAGGTCCACAAAATCCAAAATCAATAGCAAGGCTTATTTATTTATTTATTTATTTATTTATTCATTCATTCATCCATCCATCCATGTATGCAATTGCAAGTAGATAAATAGGTACTACATTGGTGGGAAGGTAACAACATTCTGTGCACCTTGGCATATAGTCATGCCAGCCACAGGACCATGGAACGCTGGCTCCCTTGGCTAGGAAACACAGATGAGTACTGCCCCCTAGATTCAGACAAGATTGGACGGAGCAAACATTTATCTTTACCTTTAATTATTTAATTACCTTTAATCATTTAATTATTGTAGAATTGATTGTGAATATTGGGCTACCCTGGAACAACCGGCTCCCAAGTATTACAGATCATTATTCCTAAATTGATTACTATTCCCAAGATGCTTTTCCAAAACATTTGGCATTATTTTGTCTTTCAGTCCTTTGGTGCTCAACATGAAGGCATCGGCATTTTTGTGGCACTGGGAGATATATTTTTTTTTGAATCAAAATTCAGGCTGAGAGATTTCTATTATGATTTATCAAAAGCTCAGTGCTAAGCCCTGATATCATCAAGTCAGACCCATTTGGCTTTTGACCTGGCTTCTGCTCCTCCCTCTCCTCTACAGGAAAGGATTTCTCTGAGACAGCAAGGAAAGTAGTTCAGTCTGAATGTGGCAGGAGAAGGAGAAATATGGCTGCCTAGGTGCATAGGTGCATAGCCGTTTCAAGTGTGGCATGGGAGATGATCAGGAATAGATTCTGAAGCAGTTGCACAAGTCTTACAAAAGATACAGATGCTTTAACAACTTGAACAGAGGTGCTTCCTTTGCACTTTCTGTGCTGTAAAATGCCTCTTTAAAATGGCTTGTAGAACTGTAATATACGCTAAGATCTGCTCTAGCGTTGAGTTTGCAGTTCCTAGCATGCTGGTTGAAAATTCTGGGAGTTGCAATCCCAACATGCTCACACTGCTTTCGAAATGCCAGTCCGTTGCCCTATTGTAAAGTTAGAAATTACTTTAACTTCATTGTGAGCTGAGATATGCTGCCCTCTGCAGTTACGCCCATACAGATCACTGTGCATCCATAATTTGGAACATCTGCTTTATCTCATTCTTCCCTAATTCATGTACCTACCCTCCAGTTGTATGCTCTTTAGTTCCAGAACCATGATAGGCAGCAAAATATTCTGAAGTTCTAGATTGACCCCATGCATCCAGAGGAGCTTATGAGACAGGAAGTGCTATTAAAAACAACTATTTTCTACTGAGAAATACAATGGCCATTGTATTTCTATGTGCCACTTAGCAATGACCCTTTAAACGACATCCTCAGATCTCCTGTAGCTGCTAACTCCAGTTTAGTTCTGATAGTTGCTGGGTTGTTTACTAGATCTCTCTTTCCTCCCATGGCCTCAGAAACTAAGGACATGGCTAGATAATATAGTCAAATCTGCCACTTTTTTTATTTAAAGGCAGCAGTGGGAGTGATGGAGGAGACTGAGTTATAGTCCCGCATTAGACATGAAAGTCAATTGGGTGACTCTGGGCCAGTCACTCCTTCTCAGCCAAACTCACCTCACAGAGTTGTTGTTACGAGGTAAATAGTAGGAGGAGGGAGTATTAGATAAGTTCATCCCTTGATTTATTTATAAAAATAATAATAAAGGTAGAATAACAAATTTAAAACTAAGAACAGTTAAATTTCCTCCTGCCCTAAAAGAGGACTAATAGATCTGGGTTGGGATAAAAACAGATGATCACTAGATGGCAGCACAGAAAGATGGAAACCTCTATCTCTCTGCTGCCATGTGGTGTCATGTCAACCTAGATCTGAAAGTATAACAATGGTATTATTTATCCCTCAGGACAAAACCTAAAGTATATATTCAGTGGTGGTATTCAGCCGGTTCGGCCCGATTCAGGTGAACCGGTGGCGTAATTTTAAGTGGTTTGCCGAACCGGCAAGTACCACATCTGGTTGGCCCCGCCCACCGACGCGAGGAACAGGGTGTCAACGGGAGTCACTTCAGAGGCCTTTCAGCATGAGGAGAAGCCTGCAGCCTCTGTCTCTTTTTCAGCGCAATAAGCCTGCAAGTTTCTCGCGCTGAAAAAGGGGCCTGAAGTGAGTCCCATGACATCTGTTGCCACCCTGTTCTTCGTGCCAGCTGAGCCAGATAAGCTCTGAGGTGGGGGGGAAGGTGGTAGCAGCCACGGCTCACCTGGGATTGCTGGAGCTGCGGCAAAGGCGGCCACATGTTCCAGGATGGTGGTGGGGTGGCTTGGGTGGTGAGCGGGGGCATGCAGGGGCAGCCAGGCCCCACCATCACCTGGGAAGTAGCAGTGGCTTCCGCGGCTTTGCAGCTGCTTCTAAGCAGCTACGGGGCAGTGGGGGGCCTGGGGCAGTGCTTCCTAGTGTGAAGTGCGCTAAGTTTAAAGGTGCAGCTGAGCTGCACAAGGTGGCTCACGGAGAGAGGAAAATGGGGAGACGCCCGACTTTTCTCAGTGCGTCTCTCTCTCTCTCTCTCCTCACCTCAGTTGCACCTTTAAACTTAGCATGCTTCACAAGTTTAAAGGCGCAGCTGAGCTGGAGAGAGAGAGCTGCACAGAGAAAAGTCAGGCATCTCCCCATTTTCTTCTCTTCACAAGCCACTTGGCGCATCTGTACCCTTAAACTTAGCATGATTGTGAAGCTGTAAGGGTGCAGCTGAGCACTGAGAAGACTGTGGGAGGAGGGAAGCCAAGCAAGGGGGCCTCTCACTAATGGGACACCGGGACCTGCGAGGAGACGGTGCGTGGCTGGCTTCTCTCCTTCTCCTTCGGCTGCACAGAGCAAATGGGATGCCAGGACCTTCTGCACGCACCATATATCCTCACAGAAGGTCCAAGGTTGAATGCAGAAAGAAACAGAGAAATGCTGCCTCTCTCCTCCTCCTCGGCTCTTTCAGAGTTTGCTTGCTCCACAGGTGGCAGTGGAGGCCTGGCTGCCACCCCGCACTGCCCCAGCCCCCCCTGTCCCTGGAGCACATGCGTGGGCGAGTCCCTCCATCAGCAGCCTCTTTTGGCATGAGGAAAGGGAAGCAGACAAAAGGGATCTTGTGCCTTTAAGGCCTCCTGCTTGGCGATCCCCGGCTGGGAGCGCACACAGAGCAGGGCGAGCCTTGTGGATCTGGGCTAAAAGGCGTTTACCCTGGACAACATGGGAGGGGAGGGGATTGGCCCAGAGCGAGCAGGCAGGAATGGAGAAGAGACAGCAGCGGCAAGCGGGGAACACACCGTAAAAAACACAAAGCTCTCTATATCTAATTTGATCTGTTTTATTAATTTATCATAATTATTTTCTTTTAAAGAGGAGGATCTTGTGGTCAGCCAGATACCTAAATATTTAATTCTCTTTTCTATTTGTAGTCCCAATATCTCCATTAATTCTTGATTTTGTTTATTCGTCATGTTTTTTGTAAGAATTTTTGTTTTTTCCTTATTTATTTTTAGTCCTGCTAATGCTCCGAATTCTTCTATTTTATCAATTAATTTTGGTCCAGATCTTTTAGGTTCTTCTAAAATATACACCATATCATCTGCAAATGCTTGAATTTTATAAATTTCGTTTCTGATTTTCAGTCCTTTAATTTCTTGATCTTATCTTATTTGTATTAGTAATGTTTCTAGAGTTAGGATAAAAAATAATGGAGATAATAGACAGCCTTGTCTGGTACCTTTATTTATAAATAAGTTCTCTGATGCTTTACCATTTACTAAAACCTTTGCTTGCTGGTTTTTATATATTGTTCCTAATGTGCTTATAATTTTTTCTCCAAATTCCATTTTCTCTATTAAATGAAACATATATTCCCAGTATATATTATCGAAGGCCTTTTATGCATCTATAAAAATTAGGGCTACCTGACAAGCTGGATGAGTTTCGTAATATTCAAGAATATTTATATAATGATTCTAAGATTATTTTTTAATTGTCTGTTTGGTAAGAATCTATTTTGGTCTTCATGAATAAATTCCGATAAGTATATTTTAAACCTCTCTGCCAAAATTGAAGCAAAAATTTTATAGTCTACGTTTAGTAGAGATATTGGCCTATAATTTTGTATTTATTGTGGATCCGAATTTTCTTTATGAATTAAAGTAATATATGCCTCTCTCCAGGACTCAGGTATTTTGCCCTCATCCAAAACCTCATTATACAGATCCATTAAGTGCGGTTCAAAGGTCTTTTGTAACAATTTATAAACTTCCCCCGGGAAACCATCCGTTCCTGGTGTTTTATTATTTTTTTTGTTTTTTAATGTTTTAATTTTGTTTTTTAATGTTTTTGTTTTCGTTTTTGTTCTACAACTTCTGTTATCGTTATGCTTTCATTCAAAATGTTTCTTGTTATCTCCGGTACTTTAGGTAGTTCTATCTTTCCTATGTAGTTTTGAATATCTTCCTCTACTAATTCCCCCTTTTCATACAGTCTACTAAAGAACATTCTTGCAATATTTTTCTTCCCCTCAATCGTAAACTGTCTTTCTCTGTTTTCATCTATCAATGCATAAATTCTGTTTTTCCCTATTTCTTTTCTCAATCTAGAGCTCAACCATCTCCCTGGTTTATTGGCATTTTCAAAAAAGTTTTGTTTTACCGCTTTAATCTTTTGTGCTATTTCCTCTTGTTCTTTTATTTGCACTTCATGTTTTAACCATTCATATCTTTCCTTTATACCATTGGATCCAGGTTGTTTTTGTAATTCTAACTCTGTTTTAGATATTTCTTTATGCAGATTTTTTATTTGTTGCCATTTCTCTTTATTTTTAATACTTGAATATTTTATTGC
>JANHJO010000768.1:0-11295 GCA_032468235.1 Pseudoxyrhopus heterurus
CGTGGAGAGTAGAATGGATTGCAGATGATAATTAATGTCTCTAAGTCTACATCACAGAATTTCTTTAGTATAGTTATTCTCTTTAGCTTATAAATGTCTTATGTGCCAGTATGGTCAGTTGGTTGCTTGAATTATTGTTCGTTTGGAGCTATATTTAAATTCTGAGCAGCTGATTGGTTCTCCTGTTGATTGGTTGTTCAAATGGTTTGGTCTCTTATATATTCATATGCTGAATTTAGATCAATATGCTTGGACAGGTTTGGATGACAGGAATTGTATTATGAAATTTTTTGGATAGCCATTGAAGGAAAATTTCATAATATGATCATGGTTATCCAAACCCCAACAAAATACACAGCCAACCACAACACAAAAACAAGTCCTGACATATATCAAAGGAACATCCGAAATGGCTCCCAGAATACTGTAACCACTAGGAAAAATGATAGTTTACAAATCCACATTTACACTCAGAAAAGAGCTATCTAAAGTCAAAGACAAAATACAGAAGGAAGATAACAGCCACATAGTATACAAAATCAATTGCAATTATTGTAATCAATTCTATGTGGGACAAATAGGAAGGCAATTGAAAATAAGGGTTCATGAATATCAACTAGCAGTTAAACGGCATAACCAAAAATCCCTGATCTCAAACTACATTGATAAAAAAATAATACCAATTCAATTGGGAAGGAACAAAAATCATTAGCCATCCTAATAGCTGCCAAATACATGAATTCATAGAAGCCTGGTATTCTACCAAAAGAGCAATCAACAAGTATATTGATCTAAATCCAGCATTTGAATAAGTAAGACAGCAAACCATTTGAACAGTCAATCAACAGGAGAAATAGTCAGCTGCTCAGAATTTAAATATAGCTCCAAAGAGTGTTGAGTAACACAACAAAGTAAGAGATATATCTGGTGTCCATGACAGTATTTATCATGGATTTGAGGACAATGACAGAAGCATTGCCCAGATCCTGCAGACCCAAATTCATTTAACAAAAAGTACATGGGACTGTGCAGTCCATGGTCAAAAGCAACAGCAGAGATGATGTTGTTACAGTAGCCAGATACAACACAAACAAGAAGAAGAAATGCAAAAGCTGCAGATGATGATTTTTTGAGAATTCCAGGAGCAGAAAGTAAGGCATTGTGGCATCTCATGTTTCATTTATGACAAAGCTGACATAACTGCAAGGAAACAGGGGAGGATATTTCCCTTAGATAAAATCTTGGAGGTGTCATTTTGATATGTCATGACAATAAAAAACATCAAGAAATGTAAAGCATGGACAGAATGTAATGGGAGGGATGTAGGATGGGGATATTAGAGTACACTCTTGTCATTTGTTTCCCATCTATACTAAAGAACCAACTATTAACCACACATTCTTACTTCTTTCCTCTTTTCACTTGTGTTATCACATGTAGTGATCAAAAGCACTGCCTAAGAATAGAATAAAGTTGGTTTAAGTCTATTTTCATCAGTGAAAGTTTACTTGGAGAAACTAGACACATCATAATGTATCTGCACTCCTAGAGGATTGTAGTAGGGTTGGAAAATCAGAGAATCCTATATATGGTGCTTTGTGCTTCCAGAAAAAGGGCAATGTAAACTTAGCCTTGTTTTTATTTTACAAATCATGGTTAAGCACTAACCTGCCTTAACATGATGCCAGAAAACAGTTGAAAAACTATGCAAAATCAATGTCAAAAATTATCTTGACACCGAAGAAATGAGGAAAGCATAAAAAAAGGTACTGATATTGCCTAGGTGATTCCACTAGGCACCTTCCCAAAATATACTTATACTGAGCCATTATTTGGTGAATCTTCATTTAAGTATAGTTGTTATATACATTTAGATAAAATAATTTTTTAAAAAGTATTGGACAGAACACAAATCTGGACAAGGCCTTTGGTATATCTTTTCATGAGCTTGGATGAAATCCTTCTCAGACAGATTTCAATAAAATATCATCCTGATGTACATTTATTTATACTCCTTAATTTAGGTGTTATAGATAGAGCATGTCTTATCTTTTCCAATTTGTATCCATTTGTAATGTTTCTGAAAGCTTCTATAATGTTCTATTACAATTTGAATTACACATCTTGCCTTTTCATTTCTGGTGGTTCTCAAAAAAGTTATGGTAGTTAGTAGCAGCTTACTCATCCTGTCCGCCCTGTTAGGTTTCCTTATCTTGCCAAAGGACTTCTGTGGGAAAGAATGCTCTAGCGCATATGTGAAAAACATTTTGATGTAGAATTCAGTGAATCAAAGTTCAAACCAGAAGACAGTGAGATATACTCCTGTAGTAGGAATAAAGCAAAATGGATGACTTTGGGCCAGTCACTCTCCTCTTCTTCAGTTCTAGGAAGGAAACTATGGCAAACCGCTTCTGAAAATACTTACCAAGAAAAAACACTTACTAAGAAAAAATACAGATACTTGTCCAGGCAGAGGCCATGGATTAAGGCTGACTTAAAGGTACAAAGTATCAAAAGAAAGATAAGTTTGGAGCAGCTGAAGCTTTATTTGCCATATTATGTGCAAGCAATGAAGGGGGAGCCATTTTATACAGGAAAGCAAAAGGTGAAAAAAAATAAAAAAACAACAATTCTCCATTACACTTTTTTTCCACAATCGCATTACTCCCCAATATTCACTTCATCAAAAATCAAGGGGAGTCTCCCTGTGGCTTGCTTGAGGCTGCCAAACATCCACAGTTAACATCTCAAAAGTGTACTAAGAATAATTAGTGATGCAGAATGTTTGCTGAGTAACATTTTGAGTTCTACCATTCTACCAGGAGTAAAAGAAGCACCTTTCTTTCCATTTTTTCTTTTCCTTCTCTGAATAAACAATAAGGCAGGAGAAAGGAAAACTGCAGTGAACAGAATACAAACAATGTTAAAATAAATTTTCAAATCCACACGATTTCGAAATGACACATTTGATATTCTTCTTCCTCATGCTGTAGATAATTGGATTGAACAGGGGTGGGAGAAGAGAGTGCAGAACAGTCAATCCAAAATCTAAGTAAGATGGAGTTTTAGAGGGAGGTCTCATATAGGCAAACCATCCAGATAATAACAACATAGATACTACCATAAGGTGGGCAATACAAGTGGGTGAAGCTTTTCGCCTCGCTTGTTCAGAAGGGATTCTTAATACTGCCTTGAAGATCATGGCATATGACACAATCATGAAAGAAAAACAACCTAGTCCAACAATAATACTGGCCACAAGAACTCCAACCTCAAGACAATTGAAAACAGAGCATGATAGTTTTAACAACTGGGGAATTTCACAGAAAAAAAATGGTTGACAATGTTAGAACAAAACGGGATTGAAAATGTGCCAGTGGCATGCAACATTCCACAGAGAACACCTGCAATTCACACTAGAATTATTATTTTAGTACAGTATTCCCAATTCATCATAATGTAGAGGATTGCGAATGTCAATATAGCGATCTTATGCCATGACTACCAGGAGAAAAAAATCAGAAGCTTCAAAGGAGAGAAATAGGAAGATTTGAACAATGCAGCCAAAGTAAGAAATGTGTCTTTCTCACCCTGCCTTCTCTTGATTACCAATAGGTTATGTGATACACTATCAGTTCATACATCTTTCTCACCCTGCCTGGTGTTTGGTTTTGCTGAAGCATTCTAAGGGAAAGAAATAATAGTCTAAGCTAAAGATTCTGAAAATCTGTTTGATACAGAAGTTAAGATGTTGGGCTAGAAAGCAGGACTTCAATTCTGCCTTTGGAATGTAGCCAGCTGGGTGACTTTGAACTCAGGTACAAAATACCAAATTCAAGGAATAAATGACCAATTAAGGAGGGAAATGCTATAGAGGCCCATGTACTTTTTGAAAAGCTGAAGCTTTAACTTTTAACTTAGATGATTGGATTGAGCAGGGGTGGAAGGAGGGAATATAGAGCAGTCAACCCAAAATCTAAGTAAGACTGTGTGTTAGAGGGAGGCCTCCCATAGGCAAAACATCCACTTAATAATAATGTAAACACTACTATAATGTGAGGAATACATGTGGATAAGGCTTTTTGTCTACCTTGATCAGAAGGGATTCTTAACACTGCCTTGAAGATCACTGCATAAGATACAATAATAAATGTAAAACAACCTAGTCCAACAATAACACTGCCTACAACAACTCCAACCACAAGTAGATTTAAACCAGAGCAGGATAGTTTTAGCAATTGTGGACTTTCACAGAAGAATTGGTTGACCACGTTAGAACAAAAAAGAATTGAAAAGGTGGCAATGGTGTGCAATATTCCATACAGAAGACCAACAAACCACACTACAATTATTATTTCAGTGCAGGCTTTCCAATTCATCACCATCTCATAATGCAATGGCTTGCAAATGGCAACATACCGATCATATGCCATAACTGTCAGGAGATTTAAATCAGAAGCTTCAAAGCAGAGAAAGAAAAAGTTTTGAGTAACACAACCAAAGTAAGAGATATATCTGGTATTCATGAGAGAATTGATCATGGATTTGGGGATAATGACTGAAGCAATGCCCAAATCCTGCAGACCCAAATTCATTAGAAAGAAGTACATGGGGCTGTGCAGTCGATGGTCAAAAGCAACAGCAGAGATGATGAGAAGATTTGTTGTTACAGTAGCCAGATACAACACAAAGAAGAAGAAGAAATGCAAAAACTGCAGATGACGGTTTTTTGAGAATTCCAGCAGCAGAAAGTAAGGCATTGTGGTTTGGTTCTCATGTTTCATTTATGACAAAGCTGGCATAACTGCAAGGAAACAGAGGAGGAGCATTCACTTAGATAAAATTTTGGCGGTGTCATTTTGATATGTCATGAGAATAAAAAACATCAAGAAATGTAAAGCATGGACAGAATGTAGTGGGGGGATGTAGTATTAGAGTACACTCTTGTCATTTGTTACCCATCTGTACTAAAGAACCAACTATTAATCACACATTCTTACTTCTTTCCTCTATTCAGTTGTGTTGTCATATGTAGTAATCAAAAGCACTGCCTAGGAGTAGAATAAAGTTGGTTCAAGTCTATGAAAGTTTACTTGGAATAACTAGACTCATCGTAATGTATCTGCACTCCTAGAGGATTGTGGTAGGGTTGGAAAATCAGAGAATCCTATGTATGGTGCTTTGTGTTTCCAGAAGAAAGGCAATGTAAACTTAGCCAATAAATATAAAAATAATTTGCTATGTCTGTTATTTTTTCTCAATTTCCCTACCAGATATTAAATAATAGAATAAGTTAAAATAATAGATTAAAAGACTTTATACTAATACATAAATGCAAGATTATTAAACATGTATTGAATAACATATAATTAAATAGAAAATGATAGATCTTAAGTTACAACATAACTGCTATTTTGATATTCATTTTGTGATAAACACACACTTATACCACTGTTAAATACATTTAATCAAGGGAGCTCAAATATTAGCAGAATAAATTAATAAATCCCGTTGTCCAACAATCAGTAGCTAAAGAAATCTCAGTTTGAAAAAGCAGTATCCCATCCAATACAAATCAATGTTTGTAGTAGAGTTTGGAAAGAAAATGAGACACAACCTATTGCACCTTTGAACTCTGACATCTCAGCATTATTTTTCAACAATGTCAAATGCCATACAAGCACATTTTCAATAATATTATTTAACTTGTTTAAAAACAGAGAAATAAAAAAAGATTTTATTATGCATTTATTTTATTCTTATACCAATAGATTATGAGATGACTTTGCCATTGCTAATTCACCTATCAGTGATCAGTTCATGCATGAAGGTTGATCCAAGTTTCTGCAAATTATAACTGTTTTTTATTCTTCATAATTATCATGTGGAAAATGTACTAATGTTAAATATATAGATATGTAAATATGTTAAATTTCTGAAAAAAAAAATCTTAAATTAATCTACATTCTCTTCCCCCAAATTTCCTCACTTCTTATTCCATTATATCAGAAAACTGCCTTATGCAATTATTCACTTAAATTCTCTTCTACAGAAAGTTATAAAACCAACCCTGAGATATAACAGATAAGTCATATTGAAATAAACACAAATTTTTACCAGAAAAGAAGGAAATACACTGTTAAACTTTCAATATAACCGAAAATTTGTCTCTATATAGATTATATATTCCATGCTTTTAAGAGTGTTAGATAACTTACCACTAAGTAAATGCTGTCTTATTATCTGCAGTTGTAAATATTTCTATTCTGAATTTTATATTAATCTTTCTTTTGTTTCCCACAAGATACTTGTATACCAAAATAAAACTTACTTCTGTGTACTTATTAACATAATTGGCCATTAAGAATACAATAGCTATCTCCAGATACCCCAGGACCAATTATCATATCACATAGAATAATAATATCTCAGATTGTTAGTAGCATTGGGGCTGCAGTCATACCAAAATTCCAGATTGTGAGAGTTGAAACATACATCAAGTGAGAAAACTTCCCTGGGGCATGTTTCATCAGTTCAGATTCTTTTTCACTTCCAGTTATCAAAAATAATAATAATCACATTCTCTATTCTGAATGCTGTGCCTGTGGCAAAGAACTGAAAATTGGGCTAGTTAAACCTAGATCATTATCCAGTGTTTGAACATTTAAGCTTTGCCGCAAACAGTAAAAGGCAGAAAAGAAGTATCAGGAAACCCACAGAAACCTAGTGGACTGTCAATAAAACTATAAAAAATCAGTGACATTTGTGTGGGAGTTCAAAAGACATTATTATTGCACTGTTGTATTGTAAACCTCACTCCTTTCTGGGGTGCATTTGGCTTCCTGAGGAGACTGCAGATACATGCCTAAAACAAGATTCACAGAATGAGACATAAGACTATGAGAATGTAAGTTCCTAGAGACTTATAAAATACCTACAATACAATACAATAAAAAGCATAATAAATCCGTAGAAATCAAGAAGAAAACCCTCACAGAACAAGATACACAATGGATAAGATTTAGAAAGGGAGTGATACAAATCCTTGTATTAGAAAATTTGTGTACATATCCTCAATGTTATTTTATAATTTTTATAAAATTAATTACTGATAATTGATAGTTACAAAATTTATACCCCCTCCCCTCCTTGGCCACTTCACCAGAAGAACCCATCCATAGCTCATCTGGCAAAACATCAAGAGACAGTTTTAGCATTTTTCATATTTCAGCACCCTTTATCATATTTCAACATCTTTTTAATATCTCTAAATAGGTAGGATGTCCACCCTTATGCAATTCAGGCAATCCAGTAGCTTTGGTTGGGTTGAATGAATAAAAGCCATGACTAGAAAATGGAGGAAAAAATGAACAACCCATTGGAAGGGCACAGCATGTAATAGAAAGTACAAGATTCTTATGCTCTTCTAAATTAATAGAAAGAAAAGCTACAGTATTATTATGTGGGGGCAAGGGTGGTCACATTGACAAAGTCAGTACATCATTTTGATGCAACTTTTGATACAACACTAAAAGCTTACACTTAAATATGAAAGGGGTAGAAGACAGCGTCCCATGCCACTGCAAGTCTCCTTTTGTTGGCCAGATAAATTTTGTTTCCTAGGAGTCTTGATTACCTCAAGAGTTTCACCTCCACCAGGTCTTATTGGCTTTGGTCAACTTCATTTCTTCTTGTTGCTATTTTGTATTGTACCTTTATTTTGCTTATATTTTACAAACTACACTTAAAAAAACATGTCTTAACATGGTGTCTGAAATCAATTGAAAAACTATGCAGCATCAATGACAAAAACAATCCTTACATCTAGTAAATGAGCAAAGCATAAAAATATCAAGCTAACTCTCATCTATATAAAAAGGAGGGAAAGGAAAACACAATCAGGGTTTCAAGGCTATAAAAGTAGAATTCTATACTATTGAGGAGTTAATTTCTTGACTGGCCTACCTCAAAAAGGGGATATCTCACCAAATTCAGAATAAGATTGTGGCTTTTAGAATAAGTAATAATATGCTACAACTGTAAGACAGTGTAGTGGCAATGCAAATAACTGTTGTATTTGGACAAATTTAGTGACATATTTTTATTTCTCCATATTAAGAAAAGTTTAAAAGATTAAAATCCATTCTGTAATAACCTGCTTGTTTTTCTTTCTTGCTTGATGAATAAATGGAGTGGAGTATCTTTACAAAACTCACAAGTTTTTGTTTTCTGTGAATTTGTCAAACTTTCAATTGTTATACCAGAGTCATGTGCCATGTAGTCAAGGTTAGATTTTGCTGTCTCATGACCATAGAAGCAGATCCATCAAGTCATGGTGCCAGATTCTAATAAAAAGCCTAGTATTAGTCTTCAAGCTGGAAGCTTCGGGATAGAATCAACTATTGGGTAATGCAAAAACTGACCACACTTGGGGTATTTCTGCCATTATTATTAAAGAGCTTCTGACAGCTTATAAGAAATTTGGGTATCATCTTATTTTTTATCTTATGCTTTTAAATCAGTTTCCATGGATTAATAGTAGAACTTATTTTCTTTTTATTCATCATGCACTTATTGTTTCTGGATTCAAAATCAGAATCAGAATCAGAATCCTTTATTGGCCAAGCATGATTGGACACACAAAGAATTTGTCTTTGGTGCTTATGCTCTCAGTGTGCATAAGAAGAAAATAATATAATATAAAATAAAATACATTCATAAGAATAATCAGGAATCATAAGAATCATAAGATGCAACACTTAGTGATAGTCATAGGTTACTAATAAGCACTCAAATCTAATACCCATACTACTTTACTAAATAATAATCAAATACTAGGAAACAAATTAAAAAATATATAAATTTTAAAGATACAAGCAATGCAGAATATTCATCAGTGAGTAGAGATAGGAGAATGAGAAGAGTAATAGTAATACAGATTTAGTAATAATTTGACAGTGTTATGGAAATTAGTTGTTTAGCAGAGTGATGGCATTCAGGGAAAAACTGTCCTTGTGTCTAGTTCTGGTGCATAGTGCCCTAAGCATCATTTTGAGGGTAGAAGTTGAAACAATTTATGTCCAGGATGTAAAGGGTCTGTAGATATTGAGTGCTCACCTAAGGGTATATAAACCATCAGGCAAGCAAATAAATACAAGAACAGAAAAAAAATGATCTCCACTTTTGTGTGAAAAAAATGCACTGGATGTCTTAAAAGCAGTATACAGCAAGGATGGGATAATTATGAAAATAAATAAAAACCTGTGTGGCATCATTTAATTCTATGTAGTGAACCATAGCCATATGATGGCATTTTTTTAGCCTGCTGAAGATCCTGAACCTCTCAAACTCAGTGACACAAACACCTGTTTTCAGAAGAGCTGGAAAAAAAATTATCCTAGTTCATATGATTGCACCAATAATTGATTTGCAATTACAGGCCTCTTTATCAGTGAGAATATTACAAGAAGCTTGTGTGCAGAGAATCACACAACCATCCTCAACCATCTTGGACTTTTCAGCATGATGTACAATGAAGCCAGTTCGGTGAAATTGGCCATAATAATAACTCCAGATTTGATCTGAAATTAAAATAACGAACTTTGTACAGTGGGAACAGGAAGACAGTACATGGAAGGATACCGAAGGTACCTGGAATAAGCTAGACCCAACAAGATGCTTGACCTCAGTTATTTAATGGTGATCATATGTCTATACAAATTCTCAGGAATAGCAGAAATTCAACTGTTCCCATCACCATGGGGAGCCAAAATTCATCAACTCAATACAATCCTTCCATCCATCCCCACCATACGATCAGAACGTATCCTTCCATCCACTTCTTGGATGAGAAATTAAACATCCTCCTCCTCCTCTTCTCCTTCTCCTTCTCCTTCTCCTTCTCCTTCTCCTTCTCCTTCTCCTTCTCCTTCTCCTTCTCCTTCTCCTTCTTCTTCTTCCTCTTCCTCTTCTTCTTCCTCCTCCTCCTCCTCCTCCTCCTCCTCTTCTTCTTCTTCCTCCTCCTCCTCTTCCTCCAACCCCACTTCCTTCTAGCACTGATGATGCTACCTATTTGGGTCATGAAACATCTGCAAGAAAAAAACAGACAGCACCAAGGATTCCACAGTTCTCCTCCTCCTCCACATACACCCCTCTCCCTTTGACCACTGACGATGCTACCTAGTTGGGTCATGAAACATCTGCAAGAAAACAACTAAGCTCAGAGAGCACCAAGAACCCCTCTTTTCAACCCTGAGCCACAAATATTTCCCTTCATTAGTTCCTTGTCAATCTGAACATCTGTGCACCATGTTAATCAACATCCCTCCAAAAGCCATGAATCAGATTTTATCACCCAACCAGGTCCTTAAAAAAGCAAAGGGAGATGTTTCTGGCTTATTTTCCTTCAGTCCTTCTGATTCGTGTAGCGCTGACTTCCTTTTCATTCCCCAAAGTATCTTCTGCCCCAGAGCACCCCACCTGGTCACTTTTATTCCCGCCATAAATCATAATTTTCTTTTTGGGGGGTAGAGTGAGGAGGACAACTTAACTTTCCCCGTGAGGTTTGTGCAGCAACAGATTCCCCCCAGGATGAAAAGGACAGAGTTGACCAAGGTCTCCAGAACATAAACAGCTACACAAAGCTGTTTTTCTCCATATCGCAGAAAAGTGGCACTTAGCCAGACAAACACAAACAACTTTCCACTCTCCTCCTTCCTAAAAGAAAACAACAGAGTAATACGTGCGACCCTTGAAAAAAAAAAACTCAAGTTGTCATGGAATTGAACACTTGTAGTACTTACTTTTTTTAAAAAAAAAAATTGTCTTTCCTTGTTGAAAGTTTCCAGCCGTGCTCAATTACTCAGCGGTGGATAAGCCCATTTGCCGGAGTTAAGGGTCATTCAGCTCAGCAAACCTGAGCCCTGCTAATTGCTTCAGGTAGCAAGCATCAAGGGTATCACCGGATTCCATGCCAAAAATTGTGTTTCAGAGAGTCCTCGACTTACGACCACAAGAGGAACCAGAATTTCTGTTGCTAAGCAAGCCAGCTGCTAAGGGAATTGTGGTCGCGTTTTGGCCATGATCGTGGTGGATCTTGCAGTCAATAAGCCTGGTTTCATTCTCCATTGTGGTTCCAGAACTCGAGATAAAGTTTTCCTGCTATTTAACAGAATCACCAAGTTGGAAGGGACCTTGGAGGTCTTCTAGTCCAACCCCCTGCTCAAGCAGGAGAGTATAGGGTCTATACCATTTCAAAAAAATCTCTTCTTAAAAACTTCCAGTGATGGGAAAGAA
>JANHJO010000770.1:10734-22137 GCA_032468235.1 Pseudoxyrhopus heterurus
TATTGTGAATAGAGAATTATTATTAAACCTTATTAAAGGATGATATTTCCTGATAATATCTTATGAGGAAATATATTTAGGCTTTGCCATAATAGCCAAAATTAGAATCTAGTCTATATAGTATTAAAATATAATTAATTTATACTGTACTTTAAACATGCAATGATGTACATTTGCCTCAAAGCTTATATCACAAAAAAATGATATACATTTGTTTGTAATGTATATGATATACATTAGGATATGTACAAATGATACACATTGCATGATGCTTTGTTGGAATATATATTGCAATTAGAAATATGTTAAAATGGAAATATTCTTGCCAAGTACATAGCTTTGGAATCAACTGTATCTCTCTGCCTGAATTCTATCAAAGCTGCCTTTGAAATGGAAGAGAAGGAAATGGGCTTTAACTGAATTTCCCTTCAAATGCCATTTGACTTCTTGATTTAAAAATGAATGTACTATGAATATAATTCGATGAATGCCCCATCGAGGTTGTTGAAAGAACATTAAACCTCTCCAGAGAACTGGAATGAATAATTATCCTTGCTTCTTTTGAAGAGTAGTTAGTGTTGAGAAAAAAGTATTGATACCCTTCTTTATACATTCACATATTTACTTTGTGCAGGTTCACTGGAGGCTACTTTTTGCCGTCTAGTAAAAGGCCGAGGAGAATTAGCTACACACCTGTCTCCACCTCAGTTACAATAGGAAGCGAAACACAATGAACTCTATAGTGCTTCACAGATTAGCAAGAGGATCAGACACAGGCACATTAACTTTAAAGGCAATGCTCTCAGGTGACTTTAGAATGGCGGCCAAGAGTCATTAAGTGGGGGCCATTCTGTTATGTTTAGAGAAAAGATGCATTGAAAAATATGATGACCTGATATTCTTCTATTTATGCATCAGTTGTGAATTACATCTCCCTGAGCAACACTGGTTACATATTGTAAACTGCAATGCAATAATGTTATTTCATTTCATCTGTTTATTTAATGGCTTAAGAACATCCACAAATGGGAGAGATGTTCTGTTTTTCAAAAAAGTAATTTCCATAATTTAGAGCTTTCAACAAGACTCAATTTCTATTTTTTTCTCTCTAGCTAGTATATGCACACACACAGACACAAACCCACATTACCTGATATACTGTAACTAAATCAAATAATAGCCTTTTCCACATTGTATGAAAGTTTTACATCAAAAATAACTAGAAGCAACCATTCTTTGTAGCTGTATACACTCCTGTCAAAGAAATGTATGATAAAATTATACTTGCTAAACTTAGACATAGCTATGGAATGCTAGATAATTATTTTTCTGAATTAAATAAATCTGAGCAGAAAATCCTGAATGGGAATTCAAGATGTCCCTTACATACACATATGTATTTCCAATACATGCACAGATATATGTACCAGACTGATTTTACTATCCAGTTAATTCCACCATTCCCATTTTTGTTTTGATCTTGTGATACAGAACTGCTATTTGTTATATGTACAATACAGAATACTGTTCTTGTCCTAACTTAACTTTTGTTACATGACAAGAGAATTGACTGGGTATTAAAACGGTAAGTGATCTGGATATGGTTTCAAGATTAAGATCTTAAACAGAGGCTATAGAGTTCCAACATTCAAATAACCCTTTATAGACATTTTCTGCAACTTTTTAAAAAATGGAATCAAATGATTAAATATAGGTGTACTGGAGGAGTTTCAAAACATTCATTTGTGCTTGTTGTTTTTGAAAATGAAGCAGAAGAAATGAAGTCATATCATAAGAAAAGTGGGTTATCAAAACAAAGACCCACAATTAGACTAAAACATACTGACCTGAAGCATCTGCTCCCACTTAGAATTGGATAAAAATGTCCTTGCATGTTGCATAGACAGAGATAGAATGGGTGACACAAATACCCCTTTGCAACTACAGCATTAAATCAGCCATCAGCCTTTGGATTTGGTGTTGTTTCATCATGTCACTCTTCAAATGCACAATAATTGATAGAAGTATGTTTCATACTGCAGATCATGTTACAAGTGTCTAACTCCATGGAGAATTTGTAATAATATAGCACAGAAAAGGTTATTCCCAGTATGTATGTTTTGTAAAGAAGAATTCTTAGTGATTTGTACTCTTCATTTATATTATGGCATGGGGTCCTTTCTTCAAAGGTATGTGAACTATACTATACGGTTAGAAGAAAATGATTACCTATCACATACCACCTGGAACAAAGATTTTATGACAGAATCACAACATTATAACATTGCAATATACTGAACAATCCAGAGAGCAAATTATTGCTGAATTACAGTCATTAATTTTCTAAGCTGCTACCCATTGGATGTATGGACTTCAACACCTGCATTTTGGAGCAACCTACATGGTAGCTAGGGAAATCTGATAGATAATGTGCACACATCCATACGGTACATATAGGAAGAGCTTGCACACATATATATTCTAGTGGATATAAACCACATCATTTTACTTGATAATGTTTGTTAAACTTAATGGCTTACTGGTAACGTAGTTTGGAAGACATTTTTTTCACCCAGATAGATCAATAACGGAGGAGGAATAACTAGGCAGTTTCACAACATTTAAAAAGAAAAAAAAACATGGATTTTGAAAGATAGAAGGGAAAAAAATTAAAGTTACCAGGAATTGTGGAATGATACCACAATGCTGAAATTTAAAAGTAGTAAAGATATGATTAATATAAACTACAGCAGTTCCACTGAGCAACTTATTTTTTAAAAAAAAAAATAAACTTAGGGAAATTTTTTTGTCTTTCAAATTGAAGCTACCTCCTTGTTTGTGTGAGCACACGCATGTTGGAATAGGAGTGTCAAATCAGAGGGCTGCAGGGAGCTGACCAGACTCTACAAAAGGAAGGAAGGAAATCACTGCCAGCAAAACAGGCGTGAAAATGCCTTTGGCCACAAAAACTTGTCCTAGATTGGTCTAATGCACATGGAATGAAGTCAATTGTGCCGTGAGAGCATTTACAACCTTACAATCTACAGCAAATATTTTAGAACATTTAACTGCAGTTACAGAAATAAAGCAAAAACAGAGGAGGAAAATGGTTTTTCAATAAAAAAAATATATAGAAAGTGTTAATGGAAGGAGACTGAAAAGAATCAGGCTATTAACTATTGGGCACTGATGCTATTGGCAAGATTCACTGATAGGCAATACTGAGTTCCTAATCAGTATACAAATGAAGAGGAAAGACAGTATCTGAAATATATTTAGTTTCCAATTGGAATAAAGCATTCTCTTAATTAGCACAATCAGCACAATTTAGGATATTTGCTGTATAATTTTCTCTGTTGTCCTTTCTTCATTCTCATCTTCGCCTTGAAGGAGCTGTGGGAGAATATTTAAAGTTCTTGGAAAAAATACTAAAAAGCATTAATTTCTTCTACAGATTATATCATGCCCTACTGCTTTCATCTCATTCTGCTGGAAGATATAGCATCAGTAGGCATTTTGATGCTTTCATATTATACTCCATTAAAAAACACACACACACACAAATCTCCTATCTCCCAGTTGGTTGAATTGAATAAATTTGCCTTTGATTTCAAAGTGCAAACTCAACCAAACCCTACTTTCTTTGAATTTCGAACCTCCCATTTAAATCATTCCAGGGATGATTTGCATGGGATTATTGAGATGTAAGATATGCACCTCCTCTTAAACATAACAGTGTCATTTTATCTAATCTACACTGGCAAATTCAAAGATAAACTCGCCATCACAAGTGTGCGATGCTGCATTTTGTTTTTGCCATTTCTGCTTATCAACTGAACTGAAATTTTGCTGAACAAGATGAGTAGCAAAGGGCAGCACAAGAATAAGAAGCAGAAGTGTAGACAACCATTTTTTGCCTTTTGGCATTATCTTTTTAAAGGTCTATGGAGATTCTCAGTCATCCAGGTCAGGGTTGTTCCCATGGTGCTTTTTCAAGAGGCGATTGGACTTTCTTGTTTTTTCTTTGAGGAGATGGATGAAAAGCGAAAAATCTTCGAAGGAAAAACAAGAAAGTCCAGTCATCTCTTGAAAAAGCACTTTGAGGATATCTTTCTAAAGATAAGCTTTAAAATATAATTTTAATTGAATTATAATTTTGTCAGCATTGTGGGGCATTCATTTTTTTATTGAGTGACATAGCCTTTCAACAGTTAAAGTTTATTTCATTGCTTTTCTGTCAAAACAAATATAGGTAATATTAGTCATATGAAAGCTCACATGTGCTTTTTCATGCCTCAAAAGAGTGGGGAGGTAATATTCACATTTTGTTGCAGTAAAATCTCCTCTAGACACTCCACTATCCCTGCCACATTCAATTCATTCTTATAATGAAAATTATAAGCAGGCACAGAAACATGAAAAGTTCTATAATTTCTTCCCTGCAATGAAAATTTTTGATCTCAACTAGGCAAGCTTAACTAAACTAGCCAGCGCCTATATTAGTATGCCTGTCTCCATGTGTGTACATATTGTTCTCAACAGGGAAACCTGCTGGCTGTAAGTTGAACAGTCTAAGAATATTAAAGGATGAGAATTTTCAAACAGTGGATCATAGTAATGATAGATCTTTTGATGTTTGTCCTTTGTAAACATTAATCTAGCACTGCAGCTGTTAAGCCTGAAGTCTCTTGAGCAATAGCTGAGGCTTTTAAAAGCAGCTACATTTTCAGTAAAATCATAACATCACAGTTTTTGCTGGCTATATATTTGAAAATTATTAATATTTTCAATCCTGATGAAGTGGGAAGGATGCTTTTCTTATGAAAATCCCAAAATTATGTGTAAATTCTTATTAGAAACATCAAAACATAGAAAACTGATGGCAGAAAAGATCTACCAGTAGTGTTCAATTGAGTCTACCCTTTGAGATTGTTTTTTTCTATTTATTTATCATTTTTAATTATTTTATTTATTTTAATTTTATTTTTTATTTTTGTTGGATGATGGACATATGTTTGTTCCAAGCATGTTTATACTCAGTTATTGATGATTGATCCACTACCTCAGCTGAAGGTTGATTCCAAGTTTCCACTACTCTTTCTGTAAAGTAATACTTTCTAACATTAGTTTTGAACTTTCCTCCTGTCAGTTTGAGGTTGTACCCCTGTGTTCTTGATTTTGGCTTAATATCAAACATACTGCCTTCTAGAACCTTGTTTCTAGAGCTATGGTGGTGCAGTGGTTAGAATGCAGTATTGCAGGCTAACTCACAGCTCACTGTCAGGAGTTCGATTCGCACCAGCTGAAGGTTGACTCAGCTTCCAGCCTTCCGAGGTCAGTAAAATGAAGACCCAGATTGTTGGGGGCAATATGCTGACTCTGTAAACCACTTAGAGAGGGTTGTAAAGCATTATGAAGTGATATATAAGTCTAAGTGCTATTGCTATTTACACCCGTAATATATTTAAAGTTTGCAATCATGTCACCCCTTTCTCTTCTGTCCTCCAGGCTGAACATATTCAGTTCCTCCAATCTCTTTTATTTTTCTGTGAAATGATGGAGTGCATAATAGCTAACATAAAGCTATTAGTGAAAGAGGAAGAGAAATCGCAGCATTTTCATGTCAGTCTATAAAGTTCCCTAGCAGTAAGACAGTTATACTTCTGAAATTTCATGTATAAGCTTGCATTGTTCAGTCTCTCTTTGCATAATTTCTCATATTCATAAATCATGTTCTGTAGAGTCGTTATATGCTTATGGTTTTTTGCCTGAATGAGTTTTATGAACTGAGACCATTTAAGAACAACTGTCTGGTGTATCCCAACATCCTGCCTTCAACAAATAAGGCCACATTCTAATGAAGAGCTTTGTTCTTTAATGGAAATGTTTCAGGTAACAAGAGATCCAGTTGTTTTATTGCTGGCAGTGGAAATATATCCTTCTTCTCTAAGACTGAACTTAAAGAAGCCAATTCTGCAATCATAATCTGACCTGTTTATCTGTTCCCCTGTGATGTCACACAAAAAAAATCTTCTGTTCTATTATTGGAACACTTGAATCATTTATTTTATTCCTTTAAAAAAGCTGGGTGGAAATGAGAAATTAAAGAATAGTCTTTGTACCATTTTTAAAAAAGCAAACAACTAGAATCAAGGGCAGGAAGGAAGCAAAATAGCTGAGCTATCATTTAACTTTCTAGTATGCATTCCTATAACTTGAGTTCCAAAAATGGGGAAAGGCTTCGCTTGTGCTGTATCAAAAATATAAGCTAGGAAGATTTTATATTTTAAATATTCTATGAATATTGCATTTGTCTTTACCCACGGGTACTTGTGCCTTAGGACAGATGCATTGAGCTTTCTGACTAATAGCTGTTATATAATGACTGCTAAAGCACTCAGTATTCCCATCTTCCATGCATTTCCCTTTGTGATTTCTGGCCTCATTTATTTCAGTACTAGGTTTTTTTTTTGTTCCGTTACTTAAAACCTTGCTTTGAAAGCTCATGGGTCTAGGAAATCCTTTGAAAGGGATGCTTTACAATATGCAGTAGTGTGTAAGCAGCAGCTTTCTTTCAAACTTTAAAGCACCTGCCTCTTTTTTCCAACTTTTGCATCTTCTTCAGAACACTTTCAGGTTGCCTGTTTTCCAATGCAGTAAAACTGGAAAAAGACATAGCTGCTTTAATGAATTGAAGAAAGATGACTCAGTCTCTTGTGCACTGAAACACCTCTTTTAAAAGCTTTGCATAGCCATATTAAATAGATTCTAAAATACTAATACTAATTCTAAAAGTGATGAGTTTCACTGATGATCCCAAGCTACTAAGAGTTAATTTAATTTATAACCATAACAACTTATATGAACAAATGCCCAAACTGTTTTTAAGCTGGACTTGCAGTTGAAAATATACTACATGTAGTAACTCAAATCAGTGTTTGAGTACAACTGTTCTGGATCTGGCACGGGAGAAGGTGGGATATTAGCAATGAAACATGACCTCAGCTCCAATATTGAAACAAAAATAGCTAATTGTACTTTTGTTACATCAAGGTAATTAAAACTGACAAAACAGAGCACTTATTTACTCAGCTGAAAAAGATACTATATGTAAAATGGAGCCTACATAAC
Organism: Pseudoxyrhopus heterurus; assembly: GCA_032468235.1. Taxonomy (NCBI): domain Eukaryota; kingdom Metazoa; phylum Chordata; class Lepidosauria; order Squamata; genus Pseudoxyrhopus; species Pseudoxyrhopus heterurus. The sequence goes on from JANHJO010000770.1 coordinate 17,866, forward strand.
TATATGATAGAAGATAGATAGATAGATAGATAGATAGATAGATAGATAGATAGATAGATAGATAGATAGATAGATAGATAGATAGATATTTTCCATCTATTTATTCTGTCGCATACACCCGTACATACACACTCACAAAATTTTCCTGGCAGTTTCCTGTAACAAGTATTACTTGTGATCTGGCAAATTTTGCCAGATGTTAAATTTGGCTATAAATCATGATGTTGTAAGCTACAGCTTGTGCTGTCAGAATGAAAGTAAATCAACAGAAACATGATGTTCAGTTGTTATAGCTGAACAAAAAAGATGCCTTCCTTGTAACCTTAATTTGCAAGGACATTTTGCCCTGAAGATTTAGTTGTGATTCTTGGTAATCTTTATTTGTTCTTTTCTTCTTCAGACTAGAATATTAACATGATGTAGACACATTGTTACTTTGTATAGTAATGTTCGGTTCTGTTTATTCTTGATATTTAGTCTCCCATGTTTTAGTAGCCGGGTAATAGAGGTTAAAATGATTAATTTCCTCAAGTGCTGGTTATAACCAATTAACAAGAATTACTCATTGCACTATGTTTGGTTAACTATGATAGCTGACTAAGGACAATTGCCTGGTCCTACACATCATCAAGAAATAAACTATGGTTTACAAATCACAATGGCTCAGTTCTTACTCCATACAACATCAGTTTTATGATTTAAAGTGTGAACTTACTCATCTATCCTCTCCCTCAAAATGTTGAATTCATTGAATTATTGAATTTATATAGAATTACATTTGCTGAGATTCTCACACAGCCATTGCATTAATTTTACAATAATCAAGTGCTATGCTATTACAACAGGGTGTTTCTCTGAAATAGTCAAAAGCCACATAACAGTGTAAAGAGGCTACTTCTTTTTGACTCATTTACTTTTTCACCCCAGTTCAGCAGGAATTAGAGCCCCCATGGAGGGGAGGAGGTGAATTCTATTAATTAACAGTCTCCTGTTGTGTGTTTGCTGGAAGAACTTTTCAACGTTGGAAAAGAAATGGTTCAGGTAGTCCAAATACAATGCCCACTTTGAAAGCAACCTTCCACTTAAACAATGTTTTGCCTTCATGCAACTTTAATCTGGTCTTCTTCCTTCTGCCAGTCTTCTTGAGGGATTCAAGTCTAAACCTAAGATTCAGTTCAAGGTGGGATTTCTTTGTAATAAAATGGAAAAAGTGGAAACAAACCAAGCATCTAAATTATTTTGGGACACATATAGATGTATAGTTGGTAGCTTCACCTAGCCATGTTGGAATAGCTGGCAAAGGCTCGGGACTGTTTCAAGGAACTCTGGGGAAATTTCCAAACAAATAACTTTTCTGGTTAGGACAGACCAGAAATCTTCAAGAGACCAGATGAGAGGGACATTCAAAGACAGCAGAAAGAGTAGAATATTTGGAGAGATGTGATTAATCTTGTGTCTGGACTGAAAGGCAGTGTGTCTTTCAGAGTAAACAAACAGAAATCTTAGAACCATATTAATGTTCTATTAGTATCCATACCCTTAAATGATAGAATGAGTGTACTGAAGGGAAACACTGACACTAGCACCCCTTCCCAAATCTTTTAGAAATGAAAGGGCATACCAAGAAAGTAACATCTTGAACTTGGATTGTCCAAATACTCTGAAATTATATCCAATAACTAATTTTCCCCCAAGCTGATTTTATTACACAGGTCAGCAGTGGTTTAAAGCAAGCTTTGATCTACCTAGATACAAATGGTCTAATAACAATTGAATTGAGGATGGGTTTACTGTGGACTTGTTTTGAGGTGTGCTCAGTTTTTCCTTCATACAGTGATTCCTTGATGTAGCAAGCTCTTACTAACTCTTCCCCTGCAATGGATTTACTTTGCAGTGTTACACTTGCAGGGAAACTGAGTAACTGGCCTTCATTTTTGGTTGGCAGTCAGAATTCTGTCATGTTTGTTCCCTTTATCTTTTTATATTTAAATTCCCAGATATGAGGTCTATGAGATCTTGGAACAGATTGCCAGATTATCTAAAGTTGTTTTTTAGGCACATAATCTAAACCAGGGGTGTCAAATTTGATTTCATTGAGGGCCACATAAGGGTTGTGTTTGACCTCGGGGGGCTGGGTAGGCATGTCCAGGTGGGTGGGGCCAGCTCAATGTCACTTGAATCAGGGGCACTTGTGGTGGCCCAGGCGGGGCTGGGTGGATCCACTTTTGCTAGTAGTTTGTTTTGCTATCACTCTGCCAGCAACAATGGAGCTCGGTGCCCCTGTGCAGTCCCCCCAGGCTCCTTGTTCAGTTGTGATGGCCTCCTGCAGCCCTCTGCCAGTGAAAAGGGCCACAACGCACAGCCCTCCCAAGCTCCATTTTTGCTGGCAGAAGCACCATGGGCCGGTCCTTCCCTGTTTCCATGGTGGCCCCGTGGGACAGATCTAAGTATCCCATGAGCCAGATCTGGCCCGCGGGCCTTGAGTTTGACACTCCTGATCTAAACAATCCAATTCTACTTCTGCTTGTTAAAAAAAATAAGCCCATTCAGTGTGGCTTGCTCTCGGATAAACAGACACAGGGTAGTAATGGAAGGCTGCGTGATTAGTTCATTATTGCTTTCCTTCCCTTTATCTATAAGTAGTAGTCATAAAAATCATGAAGAATTTTGCCTAAAGTATGTATATGATGAATTTTTTTAAAACCTACAAAAATGGAAGATTTTAACATACAGTATTGCTACCAAGAAAGTGACTAGTTACCGAAACAAAATTTTAATTTGGAAAGGAATGGCTCTGTGGAATAAACCCAACATGTCCTTTCATATCAACCCAACCCGAGTTTTAAAATATTTGATGCCACTTTCTCATTTTGTAAAAAAAGGTAAGCAAAATAGGGTTTTGCAGCACAGCCATATCTCGGGGAAGACTTACGTGGTTTTAAATTATGTTTGGTAGCCCAAGACGTTATTGCTGCACAATAATGTCTTTGACTACCAAGATAGAGAAGCGCCATCTTTCTGTTTTTACCCTAGAGGGTAACAGAACAATTAAAACATTAAACCCAGCAACTGCAGAAATGCAATAGCTGATGAGGAAGTCAAATATTTCATACCTGGTTACAGAAAGAGAAACTTCTTTGTCTTGGCAGCACACCAGGAACTCTTTGGCTAAGGACACATATAGACCTACCTTTTGGCAGAATGAGAAAACCTTTGATGCTTTCCAATTCTGAGAACCTTTATGAAACTTTGAGGGGGGAGGGTACTTATTTGTAGTAAGAATTAAAAGATTAAATGTGAAAGATAGGGACAACAGTCAAAACTTAAGTTTCAAAGTATAAATGGTTTAAGCACCAGTTGAAGACATGGGGGAACTAGCTCTCAGCATAATTTTTCAGCATCTCAAGAACTATGTCAGACAATGCTTTTGCAAACCCTGCTGTAGCTTTAAAGCTATTCAGACACTGACTTTATAGCACAAGGATGGGCATCATTATACTCTGCCCCTCTTTATAACATCTTCATTTCCAAGGGAGCTAATATACTTGCAATGGAATAAGGAGAGAAACCAACAATGGAACTGATTGTTTGTATGAACAAACGTAGGTTAGATAAGCCAACTGTGGCAAGGGAAGAGTTGTGCTTTAAGCAAATGCAATTATAGACAAAGGAGCTAGCATTTCACTGATCAAAATTTAACACATCAGAAAAAATAATGAACATGGTGTTCAAAATATTAAAATTCAATGCACACACCTAGATGATTTAAAAAGGCAAAAAAATTCTGAGAAGAAGAAATCTGGAACATTATTAAAGCTTTTAATTGCAAAAAGAAAAAGAAAAAAGCCTAAAGATAATCTGAGGGCTTCAAATATGGATGTTGTGTTTCACTTATTAAATAAAGTTAATTTCAATATAACTTGGTGAGGAGGAGAGGGCTTAACATGTTAGCATAACCAAGTGGTTTGGTAGCAAGTGGTTGATAGAATGAACCCATCATCCCTTAGGTATCCTCCAAATAGATTGTCTTATTTCTTTAATTCACCAGATAGCCTTCAACATTGTTTTTCCTTCCCTTCCCTTCCCTTCTCACCCTAGTCTCAGCGTTCCTCCTTATCTGTAATAAGGACATAATACTTGTTTTCTTTTGAAGTTGTTTGTGAGGAACATAGCAAACAATTTCAAATAGTGGAACCAGTGGTGGGATTCAATTTTTTTTACTACCGGTTCTGTGGGCGTGGCTTGGTGGGTGTGGCTATGTGGTCGGCCAAT
>JANHJO010000770.1:44763-59775 GCA_032468235.1 Pseudoxyrhopus heterurus
GTGGGGGTGGGGGTGGGGGGTGATTGGAAAGGACAAATTTGGGGAAACTGGCAAATAAACAGAAACGCCCCCATCCTGCTTTTTTCCTTGATGGAAGAGCAAAGGACGGCTTTCTTCTCTTTGTCCTTGCTGGAAGCTGGAAAAGAAGTGGATGTCAAAACACAGGTTTGTCTGTGTGTGTATATATATACAGGAGAGAAGGAGGAGGGAGGGAAGGAGAGAGAGGCATAAACAATCTCAGCAAGCATAGTATTAATGGAGAAGGCAAAATCTGAGAGAGAAATAGCTATGGTAGAGAGTAGCTGCTGACAGGAGAAAGGGTCCCTTTCTCAATACTCCCAAAGGGCACCTCTGATCAGGTTATGACATGGTTTCTTCTACCTCATTGAAGGTTTTCAAATGGAGTCTCAATTATCACGTATCAGGGTAGAGTAGTAAATCCTGCAGTTTGCAGGGGGTTGGACTCGAAGACCTTTTAGGTCCCTTCTGACTGTGTTTCTGTGTTTCTATGATCACAGCTTCAGCAGGCAAGCTAATGTCTCTCTAAGGGAACAGATAGCTAAGCAATAACAGATTTTACATACTATACATTAAAGTTGGCAATCAGATGGTGGTGGACTAATGAAGACAATACTATTTTTATTCTACTACAGTGAATGCCCACAAGGCTTTCTCACTCACAGGCTGGAGATAAGATAAAGTCAACAACATGGGATTAAGAAGTGAAATTCAGATATGATGCATGACTATATTATCCACCCAAATGTTTCTCTTCTTCCTCCTTTCATTCAAATCTCTATAGACATGGTTTGTACCATGAGAGACCCAGAGTCTTCTCCCCCATGGGGGATCCCAAAAATTGCTATATTCTTTTTTCTTTGGGGTATTTGTGGTTTGTTTTTCTTAATGATTTTATCCACTGTGTTTTATGATTGTTGATTTTAATATTTTTAATGCTTTAATGTTTTTATGCTGTAAGCTGCCCAGAGTTGTTGGATACAATATGGGCAGTAAGTAAACTTCCTAAATAAATAAAATGATCACTGTGTTCTATTTAAATGCAAGTGTGGACAGCACTACAGGTGATTTAAGTTCACCCATTTACTAAACCAGAAAAGCCATGGTTCCAAACCATAATGCTATACTCCTACTGTATGTGATTAGTAGCCAAAATCAAATGAAATTTTGACTTAGCTTGTTGTGTATGCTTTCATATTAACTTATAATGTGGCTAAGTCATGGCCTGTGGAATAAATCAGAAAGTAGACAGAGTTATCCTTGAGCATAATAATAATAGTTTCCTAGCTGTTTTTCTATCTTTTGAGTGCTCTTGTTTTACACCCCAAATTTGGGCAGGCACAAAAGTAAATCAAGAATAAATAAGGAAATTTACTTATCACATTGAGCCAAAATTGCATTAAGTAAGTCAGTAACAGGCCGCAATTTCCAATGGATTCATTGAACCATGGTTAATTCATTGACTTTCTCATCCTCAAATATGGCTAAATCAAAAACAAACCAACCATTTTACGGTTAAGTGTAGATTTGGCCATTAGGTCGATGCCCTGTACAAAATGAATATGAAATATGAGTTCATTTCACTTTAACTATATACTAGGTACTCCATGGCTGAGTTCACACATTTCATTAAGCCATCAAGTGTTTTGTTCAGTTTTGGCTTAGTGTGTTAGATGAATTGAGCTCCTGAGATTGGTAGATCATCCTTTAACAGTTTTTCATTCTACATGAAGCAGGCCATGTTGGGTAAACAGCCCCCTGCACAGGAATACAGAGCAAGTCCCCAAGAGGTCACATGGGGTCATGATGATGTCATTCAGATGAGCTCTATGATGTCACTTGCTCTCTGTGGACAATCGTTTTAGACTGAGCTGTGATTCGACTGGCTTGAATGGGGTGGGGGACCTGTTCCATACCACTGGTCTCTGAGCCTATCTCTCCCTTTTCTTCTATCAGGGGAAAAAATATCCAAGGCACAGAAGCTTGCCAATAGGCCACCACCCTCCCTTGCCTTATTACTGCAACCAGCGTGTGCTGCCACAACAAGATTAAAATGATTGCGCCATCATTTGTTTCATATTTAATAAACAATTGGGAGCAGGTTTCCCAGCAAGCTGAGTCTATCAATCAAACTCATACAAAGTCCCCCTTTGAGCTGCCACTTCCAAAAAGAAAGAAAATAAAATTGGACTAATTTATTATTCATTTGTTCATTAAGTCTGTATTAACCAGATATATTATAAAAGAAAGCAGAATTATGCCTTTTGATCAGGGAATTCTCTGCCATGAATATTCATAGCCTCCATTTTGCCCCCCTTGCTACTCATCTGCAGATGTGGCATCTATTGTGTGGTGTTGGGGGAGGGGGTCATACAAACACCCCCAACAAAGCCAATCTTCAACCTCAGCATCCCTGATATTAGTGGCTGACTGCACCATCCGTATTATTGCTGGTTGGTTGCCAGTTCTTCCAATGAGGGAGGTGTTGAATGCTGCCAAGCTGGAGATCCTGCAATTGAGTAATAGTGAGGTGGTCTTAGCCCCACTCAGAGCCTCACAGGAGTGAAAGGCAGGAATTCGGACTCACCTGTGTTTTGAATCTACTCTTTCAGCCTGGAATTCTTAGAGAGTTTAATGGGACAACTGGAGGAGCTCTGTCTCCAGAATAGTCACCAACTCTATCCATGTGGCTGTCTTTAGAAATTAAGCTGAACCTGCTTATTGAACATATTTCCTGGACTTTGCGGCCTCTATCACACCCAAAGGGTTAGGTTTGCACAGAATACCAAGCCTCCAACAAGCTAACCAAGGTTAAGACAAGCCTAGCTTAGCATGAGGGGTGAACAATGAAGCAAACTGTGGAAACAGCCTTTGTGAATGTCCTCCTCTGAATTTGTTATTGTATTGTAACTCTTAAAAAACTGTTAGAGCTAATAAGTAACTAATTACTCTTTAGTGGGAAAATGATGCAATCATTAGGTGTGTTAAATGGACATTCTGGGATCCACTATAGGAGTGTCAGACTTCCTGGGTAAACTAGACAGGAAACGCAACTAGATAAGCAAATTCTACTTTATTGTAAGGCTACATTAACAGAATCTTGCAAGTCTGAAGGTACAAACTTCCCATCACCACTTTTAACCGTCTGATTAATTTGGGTGGGTTATCTTCCTCTGACCATTAATCTATTGGGCACTCCCCCCCACTTATCTGATTATTTCCTAGGAAGCATCTCTTCCGCTCATCCCCCAAGGTCATCAACACATTCTATTGCACTATGACACCGCACAGGTGAAAAAAAAGTCCACATACCCCTTTTGGCATTAAAGCAGCAGGTCTGTATCATGTGTGTATGTTAAAAAATTCAAGATGGCTGCCATGACTGAAGTTCTACCCTCTTTTTAGGTGTGTTCCACATGCAACAGATAAAAAGAGAGCGGGGCTTTGATTGTGTAGTCAAGGCCACCAATTTCACTTTTCTTACCTCCCTTACACACTCTCCTGCTGGACTGAAACTCAGCAGTTCTAGGAGTTTTGTGGTAATATCGAAATTCACAGTAGCTGAACTTCAGTTTCAACATGGCAATAATAATGAAAACATTGTAAGGTGGTTTGTTTTGTGTGTATATGGAAGGATGTGTGGGTGTGTCTCATGTTTAAATTTAAATAAGACTTCATCCTAAACTGGAGAATCACATGATGCTCATTTCCATTTCCTGTTTTCTATCCTGGAGTCCCTAGATTTTTTTTTTTTTGAGCTAATGGATAAATCTAGAATATTAAGTGTCTTGGGCATTATCACAAGATGGCTATAGGTCAGTGATGTCGAACCTATGGCATGCGTGCCCAAAGTGGCACGTGGAGCCATGTTGCCTGGCACACCAGCCGTCACCTAGCCCAGCTCCACTGCACATGCACACGTGATCCCCGGGTTTCTAGCCCAACCCCCCCGAAAAACAGCTGTTTCTTGGCTCTTTTTTCCCTAGAAATCCCAGGGGTCACGTGCGCATGCGTGGGAGGGGGTCACATGCACATGCACGGGGGGCCACGTGTTGCATTGTGGGTGGCGGGCACGCAGGAGCACGTGCGCGCAAGCAATTTGGCACACGAACCGAAAAACGTTCAACATCACTGCTATAGAAGGAGCTCATTGTTTAGAAAATGTCTGCATATTGGTCACAGTTACCCATTCAGAAATTACCTATTTCACAGAAGGATACTTTTTTTTTTTTTGGCGTATGTCTGCTTGTGACTCTTGGTGACTGCTTGGATTTCAGAAATGATTTGCCATTGCGTCCTTCTTGGGGCTGAGAGAAAGTGACTGGCACAAAGTCACTCAGCTGACTTTGTGTGCAAGATAAGACTAGAACTCAGAAGCTCTGGCTTTTAGCCTGGTGCCTTAACTGCTACACTAAACTGGTTCTCACAGCCATTCAGAAATTACCCATTTCATAGAAGAGTAACTGTGGCTAAACCTCATGAGTTGTTTCCCTCCCCCTCTCCAGAACTGCATTTGTGCTAATTATGTTAACATTAGCCAAGTTGGGGACCAGTAATTCACTCCTCCTCTGACTCTGATCCTGACTAGTTTTGATGCTGTAATTAGGGTTTATCAAAATCAAGGCTGAAGCAACAAGGGTTAAATTCTTCTTTCGGTCTGCAGTTGTTCTAAAAAGAGTGAAAGAAGGGAGGAAAGACAAGTAAATTAACCCAGTTCTTAATGACACATTTAGTGTTAACAGTTTAGATGGAAAGCTAGAAAAGGGCACCTGGTTCTCAACCTAAATGTTGCAACTCCCTTCTTCTAGTATGAGATGGCGAGTGGATTATAAAGCAATCTCACAGCTGCCCAGATGATTATGGACTATGGAGATAATATATTCAAAATGGAATTTGAATAAGAGAGACTCCAGGGTTTCTATAATTGATTTACAGAGTCTGATCTGAAATATGTTTACTCACAGTTAAATCAAGTTGGGTTGCAGAGATTACATTGCTGGTATAAATGAGTATTACTTTTTTTGTTGGTTCTTCATTAGTTTTATCTTTCCTGATTGAGCAAACATGTTAAGTATTATTGCTTAGAAGAAAAGAGTTATTGAAGAATACCTGATGACATTCTCCTAAAAGCAGTAGGCTAACTACTGCCTTACCAGTACATAGAAAATAGGATTTCCCCCCCTTCATTAAGTAGTATTTATTTAATTTTTAATTTGTTTATAATATTGTAGTAATTATATCTTCTCTCCTTCTTCAGCATTCAGGATTGAAATATAATATTTTTTCTGCAAGGCTACTTTGATTTTAATTATTCAGTATCTACTTCTAAATTCTTTGTGATGGGAAAGATGATTTGAAGGTATCGTATTATATATCCAAATTCACTTTTAAAATGGTACTTCAAACACTGTCAGTTTCCTTTACAGAAGGGAGAGAAGAACTGTCAGGAGGTTATGGCTATTGACTTCTTTTTCCCACTGCGGCACCTAATATTGCTTTGAACGGGAAGCTTGTCGGAGCTGGCTAGACCCGAACAGCTGGTTGGTGTTGGCAGTCGACGGGAGGACATGGAACAAAAATGAGCCACAGGGAGGGTGACAAACTTTTAATTCGTATCTGCATTGACAAGCACCAGAGCAGCTAACGTATGCAGGGAAATGAGTCGGCCAACTTTTACAGCTGTTTCACAGTGACCCGGTTGTCTAGCTCAAGCCTGTTGCCTAAGACATGCAGGATGGCAGCCTCTTTAGGACAAAGGCCTGGGGAGATGTAATGCTATCCATTCTCTAGCTGAATTGGCTTGGATGTAGAAACAAATGTGACCTCTTTCCAAGACCATCCCTGGTGATTTTACTTTATTTTATTGTTTTTAAAGGCTGTTCTATGACCATATGGAGAGGTGGGAAATGGGGTTGTTTCATGCCTGGCTTCTGCACATTCATTGCAAATTCTCCTTTGTATACAGAGGGAGCTTGCTTCAGCAGTCAGGAATTGAAGAGAAGTGTGGATCATGATCCTGTGGAGAAAAACCTTCTGTGGAACTAACTTTGTAGCCATTGGCTCACTCCTCAGTGTGTTCAAGTCCCTTCTATTATTTCACCTAGAATATTTTGGGGGGGGAAAAGGCTAATTCATGTGAAAATACTCACAGTCCCTATCTTTCAGGTTTCAGCTATGACTGAGCACTCAGTGGTTACAATTCCTAAAACATGCTACGCAATACTGTTAATCGTGGCTCCCTATCTGTGTTCACACAATAGTCTATATTGCAAACAAATGAACCATACTGTGGTATAACACAGCATGGAAACCATTACATATGCAAGAGTCATCTCCTCCTCTTCCCTTCACCTTTTATTTAAGAAATTTATAGGGTCATTGATCTTATTATCTATGACTCTGGGTGATATACTTCAATAATTTTAAAAAGTCAAATGAAAAGTATTGGTGCAAGAAAGTGGAAGAACTCTGTTATAACCACGAAGATATGCCCAAGGGATGACTGTAGAATTGATCATGAATTGCTGTGTGCAACCTGAAAATCAAACTAAAGCAATAGTATAAAGCCAACCAGTTTTCAGGATATGATTTTGAATATATGCCTGCTGCAGAATGAAATAGAAGAAACCATTAAGGATGAATGTAACAAGAGACTTCCAAAGACCAAGAAATAGAAAAAAGCAAACTGGATGTCAGAATTAACAGTGGGAGTTGTCAAGAAGAGAAGCCTAAACCAAGAAAGGCAAAAATCCCAAGAAGCAACTTAACCAAGAATTTCAGAGACCGGTTAAAAGACACAATAACATTAGAACGACATCAAAGATGGAAATGGACATAGAAAAACAAGGAAGGTTTTCTAAAAGATGTCAGAATTCAGACACATTCCTGTCTTTAAATGGATGCTGAAGCACATGGATGGACTGATTCAAAACAGATCAAATGAGATGGAAAAACTCTATAAGTTCAGGTACTTCTTGGATTATGACCATTTGGCAGCAACCATTCAACATTACAACAGCTCTGAATGAGGGGGACTTATAATGGGTCCTTGGAGTTCCAGTCATTGCAGTGTCCCCATGGCCAGGTGATCGCAATTTCTAATGTTCTCTGCTGGCTTCCGACAAACAAAGTCAATGGGAAAGCCAGCAGGAAGTCGGAAGCTGTGATCACCTGAGATTCTTGCTTAACCCGCATGATCCTTATTTAATAATGGTAACCGGGACTGTCAGAATTACTGTTGTTAAGCAGCACAATCATGTGATGTCACAGTTTCCATCTACATCATTTAGTGACAGAGTTGCATGTCCCAATTACAGTTGTTAACTAAGGACTGCTTGTATAGTGACAACTTGTGCATCCAAAATACCTTAGAAGATATGCCTTATTAACAAGAATCTCTAGTATTAGAAGATGAAGTGAGATTATCATTCCAGTCATTACCAAGTCTGAAGCATACAGGAACTGATGAAATATCTACAAAAATTTAGTAAGCAGCAAAAGAAGAATCAGTAAATTATGCTGACAAATTCTGTTCTGATAGCTGAAAATGCAAATGATTTGGAATTTTTAGTAATGAAAGTCAAGAAGCATAGCAAAAAAATAAAATAAAAATGGGGCTATGGTTAAATATAAAGAAGACTGAACTAACAACAGCAATCAGTCTTAGAACTAGCAATGCAGATACCAAAATGGTGGATAGCCTTTGCCTTTTAGGATTAGCTATTAACTAGAAAGGAACCAGCAATCAAGAAATATTCCACAGATTACACTTGTACTTGAAAAGATAGCAATAAAAGCCTTGAAAAAGATATTCACGTGCTTTGCTATGTTTATACCTACAAAGGTTAAAATCTTCCAGGCAATGATTTTCCACCCCTTTTCTCCTCCCTCCTTTTTGCTGGTTTTGCCCGTCTCTTCTTTTGCCACCTGTTAAAAAAGGAGACAAATGTTATAGTTGTCACTTGTTGTCAGCTATCATGCATGCCTGATGTCAAATAGAATCATGGTACAATGGAACCTCGGTTCATGAACGCTTCCGTTCGTGACTAATTCACTTCACGACCAAAAAAACCGAGTTTTGAATCAGTTCACGACTCAAAACTCGGTTGACGAACAAAAAACGGCACGGAAAGATTCCTTTCTGCACCGTTTTCCCTTCTGCGCATGCGCAGATTGTCTGCGCCTGCGCAGTGAGCGTCGCTTCAGAACACGACCATTTCAGTTCACGCCCGCAGTCGGGGAACGGATTGCAGTCGGGAACCGAAGTTTGACTATAATGCCAGCAATATTTTCCTCTGCCCATCTGCCATGCCGGGGAGAAGAGGGCCACTGATTTCCTATTTTATTTCGGTTTTGCAATCCCACCCTCTTACTGCAATAATGGGCGTACCTTTCCATAAGACGGAAGTGCCTCTCAGAATCCCTTAAATATCGTAAAAGTTGTATTAAGCACAGTGGAGGTGAAATGTTAATTGCCCCGTTTCTCCTCAACACCCTAATCTAAGCAGAATTCACGCCATAAAGATATGAAGATGAATAAAACGCCATCAATCGCATGACTCAACCTCTACCACTGGCACATCTTGTTAATTTCTATATATGTCAGCTTTAAACGGTGTTTTATGCAAGTCTGTAAAAGGGATAAATGCTGAACCCGCTGCGTTGGCTGAAAAACAGATAAAAATCTAAGGGCACCATCTTGGCCAAGGAAATCAATTCAACGAAGGATAAAAGTTGGTCCTATACTTTGTGCTCTCCTGTTAAAAATCAATACAATTTTTTTTAAAAATGCCCTTGTTCCCCCAAGGCACCTAACTGGGTTAGTGGGAAGGTTAATGTGCTGTGGGAACTTTAAAAAGCAGTTGGTTAACGGAAACAACCAATCACGGTGGATTAGATGCAATCCTAAACAAACCCCATCTTGCACAGGATGCAGCCAGCTTCACCCAGTTAAAAAGGAGCATCGAAGCCCACCTCAATTGATTCATTTGTCCACGGACACCCTCCACCTTCTCCAAGGCACTTGAGACCAAGACAAGAAGTAACGGGGGGAAGCTCATTAAAGAAAGAGCCAATTTTTAGAATTAAGGAGAAATTTCCCGACAGTGAGAGCAATTCATCATTGGAACGGAAGTTGTGGATGCTTCACCATTGGAGACTTTCAAGAAGAGAATGGATAATGAACGAGAAGGGATATAATTTTTAATATTTTTAATATTTTAGATTTTTATAATTGGTTTTAACTATTTATCAGGATGTATTTTTAATGTTTTATATTGTAAATTTTATATTGTATTGTTTTTATTGGAATTGTTTGTTGTGAGCCGCCCGGAGTCCTTCGGGAATGGGCGGCATAGAAGTTCCAACAAATAAATAAAATAAATAAATAAATAACCATTTGTTCAGAATAATATAAGGTCTCCTGCCTGAGCTGAGGGTTGGACTAGAAGACCTCCAAGGTCCCTGTCCAATTTTGTTGTTCTATAATTCTGTAAGAAGAGACTGGACAGCCCTTGGTCTGAAATGGTATAGGATCTCCTGCTTGGGTGTTGGGGTTGGACTAGAAGACCTCCACGTTCCCGTCCAATTCTGTCGTTCTATCATTCGGCAAGATATAGAGCTGGAAGGGAAAAAGGGCCGCAAAAGGTAGCCTCTCTATCACAGAACTCACTCACAAACACTGATTGACTGCTTCGTTTGAACCACGGCAGTGTTCCAAGCCAACGGGGCTTGCAATGTTCTGACATCAGACTCGATGGGCGGGGAATTCTGAGAGTTGAAGACCACCTTCTAGTTGCCCAAGTTGAGAAAGTTTGTGTTAGTGGACGTGCAGCCATCAACACACCCTAACAAATGTGCACCCCCTCATCATGTTTAATACTTCTGCAGCAGCACAGGTCACTGCAAACAGCTGCTGTGGACAATTTGGCCGACATTTTGGGCTAAACCACAATGGACTTTTCTTTGATTTTAGTTGTGAAAACCTGGCTCTTTTGGCAGGCTTTGGGACCATTGACCTCGCCTAAGGAAGGATCTGTGGTCTGGAAAATATGGTGTATGCCTGGGTTATTTATTAGAATGCATTTTAATGATTTTATTTTATTGTATACTGTTATATTTTATATATTGTTTTTATTGTACTTGCTGTGAGCCGCCCAGAGTCCTCTGGGAGTTGGGCGGCATATAAGTACAACTAAACAAATAAATAAATATAATCCCCATTGTTAACTTTAAATATTAACATTCAAATAGTCAGGGTAGGTAAAGATAAATGACAGAGCTGTTCCAATCAAGGAAGAGAATTACAAAAGTGAAAACAGAGCTCCGGGAGGACCCTAAGATGGTTTGTTACAGATGGCTCGTTTCCTGCCAAACCACTAAAGAGATCCCAAATGATTATTACAAATTGCGAGATGATTCCACATAAATGTTATAACTTCATGCACACTACCTGAAAAGATGGGTATAGGCTAAAGGTGATATGCTTAATTCTATCATTCATATAGGAAAAAGAGCTGTGATGGCACAGTGGTTAGAATGCAGTATGGCAGGCTGACTCTGCTCACTGCCAATCCTGTCTGGCTCAAAGTTGACTCAGCCTTCCATCTTTCCAAGGTCGGTAAAATGAGGAGCCAGTTTGTTTGGGGGGGGGGCAATATGCTGATGTTGTAAACAGCCCAGAGAATGCTGTAAAGCACTATGGGGCAGTATATAAATTTAAGTGCTATTGCTATTAGCACCACACACAAAAACAAACTATAGCTACAGGGCAGAATACAAGGGTTACATGTATTAAATGTTCTTATTTCTACACAATACTTTTGAAACAGATTTTTCCTCTTTATTATTTATTTATTTATTAAGTTTATACACCACCCATCTCACTATCCAAAGTGACTCTTACCTGGAGTTCTGCTCAGTTTCTGGGAGATGGTCCATCCCATTTGTTTTACTGAGAGGAGGATTGCATAAGATCAAATGAAACTGGGAAGCTTGTTCTCCTAGGGAAAATATCAACTCTTTGCTATGTCCCCACCTGGTGGAAATATTGAACAAAGCACACCTGACATCTATCACTGCAAATCTATCACTCTGCAATGAAACTTAATGAAAGTAGTTTTGCATGGCTCAAGAGCAGTCATACAGAATAACTTGGCCAAGGTGTAATATTTTAACTTCAGAAAAAATCTTCTTATGGGACATATGATCTCAACTTTCTTTATGATTACAAACTATATATCATGGAATCCTGCCCCACACAAATGCTAAGGGTTTGGCTCTACTGTATTCTTTAGCATAACATTTGAGTTCTAAAGGTTATTTATTTATGTATTTACTTCTTAATTTATTTATTTAGCATATGGCATAGAACAGTGGCCCCCAACCTTTTGGGCACCAGGGACTGGTTCCGTGGAGAGAGGTTTTTCCATGGACCAGAGGGGACATGGTTTCATGTGCTACCTGCATCCTACAGATGTGGCTTCTCTTTTTTGTGCGGACCAGTTTCTGGCATGCCAGGGACCAGTGACGGTCTACAGACCCGGGGTTGGGCACCCCTGGTACAGAGCACATGGATAACAGTAATAAAATTATATAGAAGGAGCACATAATATTATGGTACATGTATGATGGAATATGTAATCAATTTTGTAAGATTTGAGAAATTCAAGAAATTATATATAAACTAAAAGGTTGCTCTTATGAGCCATGGTGGTGCAGTGGTTAGAGCGCAGTACCGCAGGCTACTTCTGCTAACTGCCAGCTGCCTGCAATTTGGCAGATCGAATCTCAGCAGGCTCAAGATGGACTCAGCCTTTCATCCTTCCAAAGTGGGTAAAATGAAGACCAAGGTTGTTGGGGGCAATAGGTTGACTCTGTAAATTGCTTAGAGAGGGCTGTAAAGCACTGTGAAGTGGTAGATACAGTAACTCTAAGTGCTATTGCTATTGCTCTAAAGGTTGTATTATGCGAGAGATGCAATAGATGCTGAGAGGTAACTCTCGAAGAATTCAATAGCATATTCTAGATACCAGGTATCAATGATTATGGCCTCCTAGTGCTTCCTAAGGAACCAGTTCCACTGCTTATTTCAGATCTTAGATGCTAGAAGAGGTAGCGAATGTCTAAGGCTCTGCTGCAGCTATACGGTTAGTCATCCATTCCAAAGTCACACATTTAACCAATATATTGATTGATTATTTATTTATTTATTTATTTATTTTATTTTATTTTATTTTTCATATTTGTATGCCGCCCAACTCCCTAGGGACTCCGGGCAGCTCACAACAAAAATAGAATAAAAACAATAAAAAACCATTAATCCGATAATTATAAAATGCATTCTTAATAATACTCACTACATACTTCATTCTTCCGTTTGTTCATGTTTAGATGAATTCTACCTTCTTTTTTGTATACTTATGGTATTTTTGATTACTTAGAAAAATTGAATAATTCATGGAGATATAGAGCTAGACACAGAGTGATCCAACAAGACAGGAGGGCTTTTTCGTTTAGTCGCTGCCACAAATTCCTTTGCTCTGTAAGTGAACTGGCAGCTGCATTATTTATTCCATAGAAGACAACAGTCTGGAACAAGAGGCTTTCAGCAACAACATCTCCAGCAATAAAGGCATAATTTATTATTTTCCCTTGCTCAGTGTAGTTTTGACAAGAAACACAGGCATCCAAATGGTGTCTCTGTCTGAGGCACAATACATCAGAGGGTGGTCTTCTTTGAAGGCATTTGATACATACTATATGTTGAATAGGGTCAAGCAGCCATAAGCCATAAGCATGATGGGACAAAAGCCAGTGGTAGTCTGCAGCCAGTTTAACAACCGGTTCTGTGAGCGAGTGCTTCACGAATCAACTGAGCCAGAAAGAAGGAAATATACAACAGGATAGGGTGGGGCGGGTGGGCAGGGCCAGCTGATGGTCGGAACTACCTGTTCGCTAGAACTGGTCCGAACTGGCAGCATCCCACCTCTGACAACAGCCCTAGTGTTCATCTCAGTGAGGCATAAAACTGCAAAGTTGACAGAAAGAATGATATTGTCTGTCTGTCTGTCTGTCTATCTATCATCTATCTATCATCTATCAAATTTTATGGCTTCCCATCTCACAAGAAGTGACTCTGAATGACATACATCAAAATTAAAGGCAAGATGGATAAAAAGGTAAAGAATAAAAGTAAATTGTAGAAAAAGACAGGTTCTCAGTTCCCCTCTTCAGAAAAACACATCAAAAATGTTCTTATGACTTGACTGCTGAGGCAAATGAGTAAGAACTGAGGAGAAAGAAGGACAACCTTCTCCAAAAGTTTCCTCAGCGATAGATGGATCCCAATAAACGTTCCAGACAGGCATAAAAGCCATATATGTGAAGCCGGAGAGGTCAGTGAAGAATTATTGTGTTTTGCAAAGGGCAGCTATAAGACAAATAAGTTTAGAGACTCTGTCCTTGCTATGCCAGCAAGACTCGATTAGGATTTAAGGGACAAAGAACAAAACTAACTGAAGAACCTCATGACTTTTATAGCCCACTCTCCTAATATGGGAAGTGCTATATAGCATTCTCAGAAAACTGTCTCAGCAGTTTGTTGAGGCATGGTGAATCCATCTGTAATTCTTCTCCTCAAGTCTGAAAAATGGCCCAGAAAAGGTAGTGGAAAACCACACTTCTAGGAAATGTGTAAAAGAAAAGCAGCAACTTCAGTGAAAAATTCATTCTGTCCTTGGAGAGCTCTTACTCTTAAATTTATACACACCCCCACTTGGCAAATAAAATCCAATCTCTAAAATCCTATAAAAAGCCTATGAAGCTCTTTCATGGTATTTCCTTTTTCATAGAATAAAAATTGGAATGTGTCTAAATATAATCATGATGCGAGAACTGAAACGTTCTCTTCAGATGTTCAGGTGGTAGGCAAATAATATTACTTGCAAATGTCCCTCAACTTGTTTTGGGAATAATTTAAATAACCAGAAAGAAATCTAAAAAATTCTTCCAATGATATTGAACCACCAAGTTTAATGTTACAAAGCAACCCGTACATTCATTTCTTCAAGATAGGATGTTCCAATCTATAAAAAGAAAATTAGAGAGTACCTTCTAGTGGTGCTCAACAGCTAATGACCAGTTCTGCGTATACCAGTAAATTAGAGATGCTTTAATAATTTCTAGAAGTAGGTAATCATGTGAATAATAGTAGAAAAGAACTCCCTGTTATAGTAGGTGCTGTCCAACTAAATGTTCAAATTGCCATTTAGCAGACTCCAATTGACTGGTTTTAGAAAAACGACTACTTCAATGTGTTTGACAGCTTGGCTTTCTTTTTCATGTGCTGTTGCAAGCAATTCAGTCTATCATTGTGGGAATCATTATTATAAAGTGCTTTCAAAAACTGCAGTTTTCATAGGCAGGTCTTTGTTAAGCCAAATTTATTAAAAGGATTTCAGATACATTTGATGGTAAGGATGATGATTTCAGCATTATTATTATTATTATTATTATTATTATTATTATATGCAGTTCTTCTCAATGTGTATAGTTCAAATACATTTTCTTCTGATTAATCTGACCAACTTCTTTTAAGTCGAGTAGAAGCATTATTGTCATCATTCCACATTGTGCAACTATGACTAAGTCAGAAATGCACTATGCACCTACCCGTGGCACAAACATGCTTTGGCAAAACAACTTTTCTGCCTTGATGTTACCTTTTCCATGATTTAAGATAGGTGTAGAATAGCCTTAGTTAGATTTTTCATTATTCAACATCAAGTTGGTGTTGATGCTTTGTGATCACATACACAGATCTTCTTCAAGATGGTTTGTCTCCAACGTGGCCTTTCAAGTTTTCCAATGGTTTAACCATTACCGCTGTTGTTGTTGTTGTTAGTTGCGAAGTCGTGTTTGACCCATCACGACCCCATGGACAACGTTCCTCCAGGCCTTCCTGTCCTCTACCATCCCCTGGAGTCCATTTAAGCT
>JANHJO010000770.1:78745-89910 GCA_032468235.1 Pseudoxyrhopus heterurus
GAGATCAAGGAATTGACTTAGAATGGTGGGCATATTTACAGATTAGAACAAGATATAGAAGAATTTGGAATTTATAGGGAAAAACAAGAATTAGATCGAATTCTACTGGGGAGAGAGGAAAAATTCATAAGTAAGATATACAAATTTTTATTAAATTTGAAAATGGAAGATGAATGTGTTAAGGAAAATATGATAGCTTGGGGGAGAAATTTCGGATATGCAATAGATTTGGATGCTTGGCAAAAAGTTTGGGATAAAAATATCAAATTAACGTTAGCCACCTCATATAAAGAAAACCTCTATAAGATGTTTTACAGGTGGCATCTGCC
This sequence comes from Pseudoxyrhopus heterurus, assembly GCA_032468235.1. Taxonomy (NCBI): domain Eukaryota; kingdom Metazoa; phylum Chordata; class Lepidosauria; order Squamata; genus Pseudoxyrhopus; species Pseudoxyrhopus heterurus. Next base: position 79,075 of record JANHJO010000770.1, read on the forward strand.
ATCTGCAAGATTGGCAAAAATGTTCCCTACATTGAGAGCAAATTGCTGGAAATGTAACCACCCTGAAGGAACATACTATCACATGTGGTGGACCTGCCTGAAAATAAGAAAGTAATGGTGCAAAGTAAGGAGGTGGATAGTGGAGATTACAGGGGTCCACATTGATCTAAAACCTGAAACTTTTTTATTGGGGATCACCTCAGAAAAAATCTAATTTTACATATAATGACGGCGACCAGACTCGCCCTGGCACAGGATTGGAAAAAAGAAGACACACCTACAGAAGAAAGAATAATAAACAAGATAATGGATTGTGCAGAGCTAGACAGGCTAACGTTGATATTGAAGGATAAGGGAGAAACAGAGTACTGTAGGAGCGGGGCCTCCTGGTATAATTGGATAGAGAAAAGAAAGAAGAAGGAAAAGAATGGTTGATTTAATATGTTATATAGATCTAAAATATTCACAATATGGGAATATATACATCATTGGAATAGGTGTATTTAATACTGAAGTAGTGATTGTATTGATAAGACTTATAATGTACATAGTAGAATAACAGCTAATAATTATTGACAATAATTTAATAATTAAGGACGACACGTGTGTTTGACTTGCCCACCGTGTGTGTGTGTGTGTGTGTGTGTGTATGCATAATGTTTTTAAAAATAAAGACTATTTAAAAAAAAAGACTTTTCTTTTGGGTAGAAGGACTGAAATTTGCCCACTACAATAACATGCATCATGGGGCCTTTTCCTACTACTAACTTAAGCTGCTACAGTATCTACTCGTTTTTGCATCAGCACAAAAGGATGCTAGTATAAAATTGGCTGTTTCCATAGCCAATACCCCTCTGATCATTTCTGCATGTGTTCCAGTCCTCTGCTAAATTGTGTCTTGATCCATGAGCATTGTACCAATATGAGTGAAGTATGCCAACCTCTCTTAGCACACCATGTGCCAGTAGAGAAAGCAATGATCTAACAGGACTACAGCAAGAATGCGGAGGATCTGATTCCAGGATTTTGTCTGAGAATCTCTAGATTGGAAATTTAACAGAAGATACCAGGACAGAAATAGCCCCAGAGATGAGAAAGGCAGCTCTTGCCATGACTGTGCAATTAGCTAGGCCTCTTACCGTAAGATAATTGAAACTGATTAGCTAACTTAATTTGCTCTAACTTCAGGGTAAGGAGAAAGGCAGGTGAGTGAAACTGATAGATGTAAGGAACTGGAAAATAAGTAACAAAAATCTAGTTCAACATCCCTCATTTCAGAATTATTTCAAAACAGAGCCTCCAATCCTTAACCCTCACGGACAGTCTAAACGTATCCCTTTGTTGATAATTTGACTGTTAGAGCTCCAAGAAGATCAAAATGGAGATGCTCCCCCCTCACCCAAGGCCATAATAACACTGTCCCCACATGAGGACCAATGCAAGTCATATCCAAGACCAAAGTCTGTCTTCAAGGAGCCTGGAAAATCCATTTCATCCAAGATCCTGTGGACTGAGTCCCATCATTTCTCCATATCATTCCTTTCAAATGAGAAGCTGATAGTTGTCTAGGATGGCTGGATTAAGTCATGGCTACCCCAGAAGAGTGTGAACCACACACCCCCTTTCAAGGAAACATTAATCCCTTCCCAAATCCAGCCAGTGTACCCTTCTGATTGCATGGATGAGGCCCCCTCATCTTACTAGACTCTGTATAAGTAGAATTAAGTTCAGAGTCAATGCAAATGATTTTATCCACAGAAAAGCTTGCAAACTTTATTATTACCCACCATAGGATCATTGCTGTCACCACCACATCACCATCAAGAAAGTCGTAGGCCATTTGTTCTTCCACCTATCCTGTTCAACAAAGTTCCTGCAGATAATAATAAACATAAATATGTTTATCAGACCCAACAAGTTCACATAGTTAAGAAAAATAAACATGTTTTCCCACCTTATTGCCATGGTATAGTCCTGAAGATGGGTATGCAATCAGAATCAGCCAAACTCTTTGTTCTTCTCCACTCTGCTTTTGATGGTTCTTCCCTCATTTAAGTGACTCTTCACTCATCAAGAACCTTCCTGGGTTATGTAAGGGAGGAAAAGTCCTTGGGATGCAATTTGATCCAATATCTGAACCATCTTTGTATTCCAGATTTCAGCGAGATATGTGGTAATGCTAGTTGCTGGGCAAGTGACTACTCTGGCATCCCTGCAGAGATCAACTGTACCAATAAAGTACCCAGAATCAGAAAATTAAAAAAACAAAGTTGGCATTAGAAATCATTTGAAGTGTGTGTGCGCCTGCGCGTGTGTGTGTGCATGTGATGATACGATATGAAAGGAAACAAAGTGCTGAGGAAAAAAATGAACACAGTGAAAGAAATGGCCACATAACCCAAAAACGTTTTCTCCAAGATAATGGTTGACCAGATGTTACAGGCTATACATAATGTTAAGTTATTGAGGAACAGGATTGATGCAAGGGAGAAAATATTGCCTTAAAAATGGTAGACAAAATGACAATTTAAGGGTGCTTAAATTGTAGGATGATATAAAGTCAGGTGACCAAGGGAAAAACTGCTATGGCCAGGCATGATTGTGTAATGTAATGGTAAACTGCAAATCCAAGTGATTTAAAACTCAACAGATATATATAGTTATACATGTAAGTGAAATATAGATTCTTACAGAGCTTTTGCTAAATAGGGATAAGACCACTGAATATGTGCAAAATCAATCTCATTCTGCTTTTTCGTGCTTTCAGATCAGTATCCGGACAAGGCTAGGACAAGCCAAGTTCATAACTGGTCCCTGTAGTGAAGGGGAAGGAAACAAATTTCTGAGGCTCAAATACCAGAGTAGCCAATCAAAACACAATTGCAAAACTAAATGGTAGGCAGAGGCTACAAACCTGGGAAACTGATATTCTGAGTAATCAATCAGGAACAGGAAGATATCCTTCTCTGTCAAAAGACCGTCTAAAAGGAGAGAAGGCCAAGTCCATTTTGTCCTTGTACTTTTTGCCATCCATTACAAAGGAGATGGCATCTCTTTCCAGTCTGGCTCCTACCAGGTTAGAATTCATCCCAACTTGGAGAAGGGTTGGTGAAATTTATCTGAGCTGTTTGTTTCTTTATATTCTTAGTCCTCTTTTGTTCTAAGTGAATTGTCTACGTATCTGTCCCTGTGTATTCATGCCTGGAAGATAACTGTGAGTAAAGCCTACAGGACCCATGAGATTTTCCTCTCCTTTTCTGTCCTTTCTTCTATTCTCAATTAGCTCCTGTATTAAGCCAGGGAAAGCAAACCCTCTAGATAGTGGAGCTGCTCAATAGGCAAAAAGTATTAATTGCATAGAATGTGCCCTAAATGGCTCTTTCACTCTCTGATGGGTATTAACAAAACACAGAGAGTTTAGAATTGTTGTGCTGAACAAGTTACCCTTCCAGTTCAAAAGATTCCAAGATTACACTCACATTTAAAAGAGTAGTTTTTACTGATGTTAACCATTGATCTGCCAGGGAGGACCTGATATTTTGAAAGGGGGATGCTCAGGCCAGGAGCATTTGTTATGGAATCCTTGGATGAGTCCAATATTTCATACATTTATTGGAATAGAACACTATAGGATGATCACCCTAAGCATACCTGATCCCCATGATCTTTTGCTTTCACCTACTTGAAAAACAAAATTACCCATATAACATATGCAGAATCTGTGATGGTCATTCATTATGTCTCATATGTCCCATTCAACCTAGAATCAGTGATTTCCTCCTCCCAATGATAGGATTTGGGTTGATTTCTAGCTCCTTAAACTACACAATAAACTGAAGCCTCATATTGGCTTGGAATGTAGCCTACTGTGCATCTTGGCTACTCTTCTGGGATATGAGGGAAGAGGTTCAAATTGCCTATTACTAGTAGAGATCATTTTTCTTTGTAAACTATGATGGCAATAGCTAAGCCAGTGTTTCTCAATCTTGGCAACTTTAAGATGTGTTTACTCCCAAGAATTCCCTAACCAGCATGGAGATTGTCCACATATCTTAAAGCTGCCAAGGTTGAAAAATATTGAGCTAGACAGACTCTGTTCCCTAAGATTGCTGGAGGAATGATGAGAAAAGGGTTTGAGAATGTCAGCCCATTATATCTCTAAATGAAAGTGTGCATATATCACTGTGTTATATCCGTTGAGGGCTGACATGTGTATGAGTTGTTGAAGTCTCATTCCCCCTATCCTTTAGTTTTCATACCTTAAAGGTAAGATTTGCTTTATTTATCTGATAAAAAGTCAAAAATTTCAGAAGAGTAGTTTCGTTCTCTGGTGCATCTTCAGGCTGTAGAGTCATTTTCAGACAGTGATGTACTTGTTAAAAACATAGTCAAGAACAAAGAGGTAACAATTGTAATGTTAATGGGGCTATTAAATTATGAGTCTCCTGCAAGCATGCTACCGATAATGTGTATTGGATTTGAATATAACTAAGCTGCCCTCACAAAATGTTATAGATGATTAGAAACAAATTGTTTGGGTTCTGCAACAATTTAGCTATTGATTACCCATTAAGGAAAGCAACTATGAATGATTTATACAAACTTTCTCAATTATTTAGAAGAAGAATCTCATGGAATTAAATAGCAGTGCTGTATTACAGTTCTAGACCACTGGTTTAAAATACACGGTCTCTAGAAGACTATTGAACTTGTTGGCATGTTAATCCTTGGCCATCATTTAATCCTGAAAAATCATCTGTCATGATAAGCCTATGGCTTGATTTAATTTATACACTGCTTAAACTAGCTGTAAGAATGGAATATGATTGAAATGAGATAAGGATCTAAATAGAATAAATATGTCAAGTAAGGGAGATGTAAATCGCATATGATTCATTTATTCTATGATATTTCTAACGCCTGCGTCAAACTATTTCAGGTTGAGCTGAAGTAAATAAAACAACTCGGCACACAGCCATAAAGAAACATATCCTTAGGCAAAGTAATAGTCCTCATATATTCTAATTATACTGTGCAAAAAAGCAGAATGAGGGTCTATGAGATGGAGAATAAGGTACGGGAAGAAATTCTTTCTAGGGCTCTTCAAATATTTATCCACCACCAGATGCTTTGAAAATTGTCCTCTTTATTTTTCTCATCTAAGAAGAATATAGCTGAACATATATTGCAGAGGAAAATGTACCATAAATTAGTAGTAATTGGCAATGTTACTGTTTATTAAATTAATACCTTTTCCAGTAATAGAATGCTGAAAGCTATGTGCAGAAAAATGTAAATATATGAAAACTATCTAAAATACAAATATAAAATATGTACACATAAAGAATGTTAAGGAGAATCAAATAGGCTAAAACTAGTAAGCTCAGCAAAGCCCTTTACCAGCTGAAATATTTCCAAATAGCAGTGAAATTGATAGAAAGTTAATGCTTATTTCCCATGTAGGGGTCAACTGAAAGAATGGTAATTATGTGGTCAGAATGATTTCTTCTCAGTTCTAACTACTAGAAAAGGAGAAATGCAGAACAAAGCCTTTCAGATGTCTGTGAATAGAAATATATACAAGGACAGCTCCCGCCCCCATCATTTACATACCCTACATGTGCATCTACATTTGTACATACTTTGAACATTTCTCATGGGCAATTCCTCACTTTTTTTATTGCTTTCCAGAAAAATGGGACATTAAGACATGTTCTCGTAGTGTTTGTGCAGATAGCAGAGCAAAAACAGGCATATAGAAAAAGGGGAGCTTTCCTGCATAACAAGACAAATGATGAGATACAACAACCTATTTACATAAATTAGAGAAATTAAACAAGCAGATATTTACAATTCATGCATAGTTATATTTATATATGTTCTTATACAAATGCACACATGTGTACATACACACATAGAGCTCCTCTTGTTTTTCCTTCATCAAATACTGAAAATGAATGGACTAAGGGCACAGCCAGGGCAAGTAGGAAGCCTGCTGAAATTAGTTCCTCATGGGAAGGCCATCAAATATAAGAAATCGTATATTTGATGCCCTAAGTACTCTTAAAGAAAGGTAGAATTAAATGTCGCTAATAAAAAAAATATATTAACAAATCAGACTTTATCCCAATGTCTTACACTTGCAAACATTTCCTAGCTCTCTGAAGACCAAATCAAATTCTATGTATGATTCATTAACCTGTTTTGGTTTTAGGTTTTTATATTCCTTATCTAAATCCCTTTTTTTGTATAAATTTGCCATTCACTAGATGAACATGAGGCACCACAATGTCTCACCTTAGAAACTTATGATTCTATTATTCATTCACCTGCCAAGTTGATACATAATCACAATGCTAATTAATGCTAATTGAATAGTCATCATAGCAAACTATAGGTATAAAGCTGTGTTTTTAGCATGCTTTCATTTCAATGTAACCCAATTTGTTTCATTTTCTGTATAATGGGATTCTCTTCTATGATTTCCAGATGTATTCATTAGATGCATTAATAGATTTATGAATAATAACACTGGAAATTATCCATATGCCAACTTACTTCACTCTTTTAGTATATTGAAAAAAAGAGAGAGATCATAACTGAGAAGCTGGGTCACTAAGGCAGTTTTGCTTGATATGTGTGAGGCCTAAGCCCAAAGATGACACAGTTGAATTGAGTTCTTTATTTGCTTACACCTAGTAGACAGAATCTTGCCACACTAAAATTATAAACATCTGACGTGATGAATATATCCTGAGATATTCTAAGATGTAGCAACCCTGAATCTTTTCTTCCCTTTTTCATCCAGTTCAGGACTGTGCAGTCCAACACTTTCAACTCCCAGAATTATCCAGACAGCATTCTGAGAAACAAAGTTGATACTTCTTAAAGTTGTTGAGATTGAGAAACACTGTTCTATAGCACACATTTCAGTACAGGATCATATCACACATGTAATTCTAGTTATATATGAATAACAGCACAATTTGTCTTAAATAGTACCATAGAGGAAAAATAACACAAGATTTCATGGTTTGTAAATATGATTAAGAATGACAAACAATAAAAGTATAATGGGTGTGTTTACATGATTACTTTTCTAGCTACCATGGGATATGTTCCATTTATAAAATTTATACTTCATTTATGATGTTTTTAATCCACCCAACATTGCCTTGAGTCATTTTTATTATGTGGAATATGTTAATAGCATTAACATTAAAATTAATGGAATATGTTATTGTTATCTGTTCAAGATCCAATTGTTGCCAGGCTCCAATATTTGCTTCAAACAGACAATTCAAAGTATTTGGATTTAAGTATATCTATTGTTCTGAAAGAGTTGAGTACAGGGGGACATTAATGGCATCTTCCACATCTTTTACCCAAGCCTTACTGGATATTTTTCTTTTCAGGGGGTGGGAAAAGTAAAGAGGAATAGCGGTTGTTTAGTATCTCTTGAATCAGCCCCAATGATAGTGGTAATGCAAAGAGCTCACCAATTTATATTGCATTAAGGGTTGTCAGCAAAAACTATCATTGTGGTTGGTCACAAGCAAATTATCCAAGTTCATAGTAGAAAACAGTTAAAGTGATTAAAAAGCATGTCTTCAGGAGAATAATAAACCAAGGCTGGGCTGCAGTTTGCAGCCATTCAGGCCAGCCATTTTTTAATCATTTATTTTATTACACCGTGTTGCTTAGAAAATGTGGACTTATGTTTTAAATTCTTGCCCTGACCCAGTCAGTCCAACACATCTGGGAATCTCAGTCAGCTCACTTGATGTCTGAGGTCAAAATAAATGACAAACTGTTCCTGAAATTCTCATCAGAAAAAAAATAGAGATTAAGGCAAGGAGGACTTTTCAACCAGACTGAGGTGACAGATGGTTAAAAGTTATGTCAGGAGGAGGTAAAGACTGAGGAAAGCTAACAGAGAGGAAAATGAAACTTTGATGGGGAATTAGTTGTGGTGTAAGTGAAGGCACCTGCCACCCACAGTGCCATGAATAGAGAGTGGCACTTCTGAGCTGAAACAGAATTTAAAGAAAACTAAATAAGTGTGTCATACAAAATGGAGGTGGTAATAAATCTTCCAGGTGAACACTCCGTGAGATAGGAAGCATTTAACTGCAATGCTATCTAGGACTAGGGCTTTGCATGCTGCTCAGTAAATTTTGTTCTTCCGTCTCTTCAAATAGCAAGCCTAGGCAAATAAAGAGAAGTAAGCATCTTGAATCTAACTATTTAGGAAGATGACTGGCCCTAGCGGAGGCAGGAAAGTCACAGTTACTATATTAAAATACACTATTTACTTGAGTGGGGTAAAGAGTAAGGTGTCTATGATGTGTCAATTTTCTGAAGAAGATAATACCCCAGTCTGATGTATTGTGCTGAGTTCTTTGGGAAGATTTTTTTCACAATGTGAAACCAAATCACTATCTCACTGGAAGTGGAAAACACAATTTACTAAGCAGAAGGCATTTCCTGTTCTCAGCAAGTTGGCAGAAAAAAAATAAAGGAAGAAACAATTACAAAATAAACCTCTGCCTTTTCTGAACATTTCAGAACCACAGATTAGCAGGAAGCTTCAAAGTTGATACAGAAGAGAGAGATAAGGCTTTTCTTGTGGCCCGCATAATGTTACTTGTAATTTCAAAGCCATAATATGCAGGTGACAGTGTTGGAAGAAATGTCCTTCTTGGGTTCAGTTCCAAGTGGGGAAGAAAGACACTAGAAATATGGTGACTGCTTGGAAAGATGGTTTAATGGTGGACAGGATTACATGCCTTGGAGCTTCTGGGTGAAAAAGGGAAGAGATGCTGAGAGTCCCTTGGTTTTATACCCTCTGTGGCTTTGAACTTCCTGGGGCACAGAAAGAGTATCCTGATTGGTTGGTATCAGAGGTCATACTAGCTTTGTAGGTTGTGTGTTTGCCAAGTTTGGTTGAAACCTGGTGGGTGATGCAATGAAGGGGCTTTGGGCATTTCCTATTATGGTTCTACCTGGAGGTAGATCTTTGTTATGTAGAATAGACTGGCCCAGGCCTTAATGGCCCATTACCAAAGATGGGGGACTGAGTTTCTGCCTCTCTGAGTTTCTACTTCTCTTTTAGGGGAAATATTCTTTTTTAGTGTATCCCAAAATATTTCACTTCTCTAGAAGAGAGGTGGGTTTTAACTTCCAACAACAGTTAAGCATGCTTGGATCCATTTATCATCAGAATGCACAGGAGATGGCAACTATATGATCGCCATCTTGTAATGTGAGTAAGGGTTCTTAGGAATTTGATTTTAATTTGATATAATCCATAGCAATCTAATAAACAGGGATAGAAACATCCCCAAATTGGAGAAAAACTTGTGTTATTCTATTTTTATGTTATTGACAGGGATGATAAAACATCCCTCATAATAGCTCAATGCAGGCTCTCTCCCTAATGTACTTGTTAACAATGTCACAAGTGCAAAAAGAGTAGAATCTGTGTTGAAACATCATGATGCATCATTCATAATTTGTACCTTCTTGCTACCCCTATGAACTCTAATGGTTTCTGATGTATATCCCTGGTCTGCTGGCAGCAAAACAAATGTGAAACAATGTTTGGGTAGTTGAAAACCCCCACTGCAACCACTGGATAGGGTTTTTTTGTGTGTGTGTGTGACTTCTGTTATCTGCTTTAATGAAACTTCAGCTACTTCCCTGATTGATTTGATGGTCTGTGGCAGGTTCCTAGCAAGATAACCCCTCTCTTAGCTTGCCTTTTATTTTATCTCAGATGCATTCAACATATGATTACTTTAAGTCCAGTAGCTCTTTGTATAGGTAAGTCATTCCCAATATAGAGTGATAAACCAGTTCTCTTTTGTTGCCTGTTCTTCTGAAATATTAAGACTTAACCCATTAAGGCTAATATTCCACTTGTTTATTCCACCAGACTTCTGTTATCCTTTATTATGTCATACTTGCCTTTGTATTTTATTCATCTTATTATCCATATTTTGTGCACCACTGTAGCAACATTCAAAGTGATAGGTTGAATACTCATATTCAGAATCCCCTTTTCTTTGTATTTTCTTTGTTTTATTGTTAAACTGGTAATTTTCAAAACACTTCGCTTTACTGCTATATTCATTCCATTACCTGCCAATGTATTACTTGCCAATGGTCTCATGATTATCCACCTCATCTCCACCCTATTCCCTGTATTCTGATTTAAAACTCTCGTGATCAGGTTAGCCAGATGTCATCTAAGATGCATTTGCCTCCTTAGTGAGATAAATTCTGCTCCTGCCGAACAACCTTTCCTGGAATTTGTTGAAAATTCTAAACCTTTGTCATTTGTATCAATGTTGCATCTGGGAGTTCCATTTATAAATTGTCTTTCCTCTTGCTGAATTTTTATTTTTAATAGGAAGCGTTGATGAGAACACTTCCTGGAAATCAAGATCCTCCACCCTCTTTCCCAAAGTCATGAAGCTATTCTTACTATGATGAGGATCCTGTCTTGCAAGTGTCATTTGTACCCACATTGGAGTCTCTGATCAGCAAGTTTGTCACATCACTGATTTGGGCAGCTGTGAGGCAGCATACATGTCAAGATGAAAGTCGTGGACAACAACCAAAGTCCATCTGTTTGTGTGTTAATCTGCATAGCTCCCCATCACACATGAAAATGATTCTTTATTCATGCTTATTACAAGCATGGTTTTACTATTCTATGCAGCTTAGAATTTCTAATTTAGAGACTACCTTTCAACCCAATGTTGTTGTTGTTGTTAGTTGCGAAGTCATGTCCGACCCATCGCGACCCCATGGACAACGTTCCTCCAGGCC
>JANHJO010000770.1:220885-231338 GCA_032468235.1 Pseudoxyrhopus heterurus
CTTAAACTTGCCAAGTTTGAAGACCCTTGAGGGCCACACCCACCCAGTCAGATGACCACCAAACCACGCCCACTCAGCCAGATGACCACTAAGCCGTGCCCACTAAGCCACGCCCACAGGACCGGTAGTGAAAATTTTTGAATCCCACCACTGCCTAATTCTCTAATTTATTCACATGGTTTTGAATGTATATTTCTGTCTTCTGGATATAAGCCATGCCCCACTTCCTTTTATGAAAGAAGTAGTTACTACAGAGAAGTAATTACTATCTAAGACCAGGCTTTTAAAGTGTGGGTATGGTAATAGTGAGAGTTGTAGTGAGAGCCAGTCTGGTATAGTGGCTAAGGCATCAGGCTAGAAACTAGGAGACTGTGAGTTCTAGACCCACCTTAGTACATAGCCAGCTGGGTGATCTTGGATCAGTCACTTCCTCTCATCCCTAGGAAGAAGGCAATGGTAAATTACTTTTGCCAAGAAAATTCCAGGGACTTGTCCAGAACTGGACACAATTGAATGGATGGAAAAAATGCTTGTGGTAGGACAGAACAAGGCACAGGTGTTATGATTAGTAATGTAGCAAAAGCACCAGCAGAGAAACAAGATGGAAAACAATGAAAGAAAAGCCTTTGATTTTAGACATGCAACCTTAATTATAAGGACTAGCAATTTAATATAGGTTATCATGGTGTGTGAAAATAAACAAAAGCTGATTTCATCATTAATTTTACTAGGAAGATATTTTTCCTGAAAAATAATGGACTTATAACCCATTTCTGTACATTAACCCTAAACTGATGTTTTAACATATCACTTGAAAATACAGCTTTTGTAACAGATGTCTTACCACCAACACACACGGTTTTATTTTTCAGAAAGAGGTAAATGGTTTAGAAGCCATAGAGTTCGTCTATTAGGAAACAGTTACCACGTTTCCTGTAGTACAAACAGGACCTTGCAATACATTGTGTTACAAAACTTGCCTCCATTCCTCTTTTGAACACACACCTGCCAGGGTAGGCTCTGGCTTGGAATTCTGAAATAGATGCAGGCTGTCTGAAAGAGAAAACCCTCTTATTTTTCCCCAAGGAAAGTACTCTGTCAGTCATAAACTTCTAATCTTTCTCTTGTACCATAGTGCATTCAGAACAACTATATAAGTAAAGTGAGTTGAAGGTAGGAATGGAGTTTATTCAGCAGCAGTCCACTTCTCTGGGCCAGGGAGCCCCTTCTCACGTGCATTAGTGTAACTGAATCCTACTTCTAAAGGAATCTGCCCTTGTAATATCAAGGCTTGATGTGATGGACTTCTCCATTCAAGGCAGAAGATGACCCTAAGATACTGAAGAACGGCTCAAGGTTTTGAAAGCACCAAAAAGGCACTCCTAATTGTCAGCCACCCAAAGGGCTGTCAGGGCTGCTGAGGCTTCCCGTAAAAGGGGCTGCAGAGTCTTCTTTGGCACCTTCAGAGTCACCCCATTAACCACAGTTAGAAATGTCACCCTTGTGTTGGGAGCACTTTTCCGGCTCCTTGTCCAGTGTGGCTCTCCAGGTTTCCACTGGTAAATTGTATTGCCCACCAGCACATGGATTCTTCTCTGCCACTGCACAGCACAAGGTGGCAAGACCAAGATGGGAAGGTCTGGGATGGCCACATCTTGGCTCACTGTGCCATCCTTGCTCAGGAAAAAACATTTATGGGTGCCAGAAATCAGAGCTCTGATTACAGTGCCAGGGGTTTCACGCCGGCTGCTCTCTTCGACAAGTCCGCCAATGACAAAGATGCCATTGTCCATTGCCACTGCGGTTGATTTGTAACACTGAAAAGCTAATGGCATCTGATTCCACACATTTAAGCTTGTATTGTAAATCAGGATGCCCCGGTGGGCAAGACCATTTGCTCTTGTATGAGAGAACCCTCCAATTAAGTAGAGCTTTTTGTTTAGTGAAGCAGAGGCAAAATGACTCACTGCAAAGGGTAGATTGGCAATGGGAGACCAGGTCTTCTTTTCTAAGTCAAAGCTTTCTGCAGAATCGAGCACAATTCGGCCACTCCGGCCTCCCAAAGCATATAGTTTCTGTTGGCATGCTAGAAAACCATGTTCTCGTCGAGGTACAGACATGGAAGGTAGCTGCATCCATCTCCCAGTAAGAGCATCAAATTCATGCAGGTTGCATAAAACAGAACCATTAAGCCTTTGTCCTCCAGATACATAAAGCTTGTGTCCTACAGACAAGAAGCCAGAGGAATCCAGATACATCAAGGGTGGTATCTCCTCCCAACTTTCTGTCTGTAGATTGAACCCCAGGAAATGAGTTTTCAAACGCTCTACTACTCCTCCTTGCATGTTGCTTACAAAAAGACCCAGACTCACAATCCAGTCATCATACATGCCATTCCTGAGACCTCCACTCTTCAGCAATCTTCCGACTCCATCCAGTTGCTCCCATTGTAAATGGGCATGCCCATATTCTGTAATAATGTCCTTCTGGACTGTTGTGATCTCCTCAGAAGTTAAAAGTGGAAGTCGGACTTGTTGCATCAGCTTCTTGATGAGTGAGAAATGCTCAGCAGGTTGAGACCTGACCCAGTTCTGCACAGCCTGGTAGACTGTTAGCTCAGAAGACACAAGAAGTTTGTCAGACGAGACAATGCTGGTCACTGTACTGAGATCTAAGCCTGGAAAGGACTCGTGTTCAGAAAGAGGCTCAAAATTCAAGGTGATGTGGCGTGAGGCGACACGGAGCAAAGTATGATGATTATGAGCATAGGCCAGAGCATAAATCTCTAGACAACTGTCCATAGAAATGCTGTCAGCTAGGAACCTAGTAAGTGCAAAAAATGAAGGAGATGGGAAGAAAAGAGGGTGGAAGGAAAGGAGGAGATGGAAAAAAGGAAGGGAGAAGGAAGGAATGGGGAAGATGAGGAAGGGAAGGAAGGAAGATGATGAGAAGAGGAAGGGAAGGGAGGAGGAAGGAAGGAAACGGGAAGAAGAGGAAGGGAAGGAAGGAAGATGATGGGAAGAGGAAGGGAAGGGAGGAGGGAGGAAGGAAATGGGAAGAAGAGAGGGAGGGAGGGCAGAAGGGCAGAAGGAAGAAGAGGGAAGAAGAAGAAGAAGGGAGGGAGGAAGGAAGGAAGGAAATGTGCATATACTACCATAGTAGGCTTTGATATGTGAGAGAATGTTTGTTGACAAGCCACCTGTTTTATAAGTGTTATTTTATAGGCCATCATTATGAATTATTAGTTGTGAATTCAGGGGTGTTTAAGCAAGGTGGGAAGAAGCTGAACATTGCAGATTTTTGTCTGAATTGAGTTTTGCTTACCCTTCCTGTTGTGAGGCAGTGGAACGGTGTCCAGATTATCTCCCGTTGAATACAGAGCATGACAACTAGAGGAGTTGGAGCCGTATATATTTAATACCGACATCCTTGGGATTTGTAAAATAAATTGCCTGCCAGGTTGAAGATAAGTTACTTGGTTTTGAGTCTGACTTGGGGGGGAAAAAGAAAAGAAAAGTCCCGTATTGGTGTTTTAAGGGTAATGTATCATATCAAAACAAAACAGCGAGTAACCATCACTCAGAGCACAGAGTCGGGCTGTTATTTTGTGCAGCGCTTTGCATTTCTGAGGAATTGAGCCCATGAAAAGCTAATGCTATCTGGATGACTCCATGCCACGAATATTGCGAAATACGACTTATCCATGGAGCTCCACGGTCTGCCGAGCGAGCCAATAGAACAGCATGTTTTAACACGATAGATTTTGCAACGTGCAGATGTTCTCTTGTGTAAAGGGAGCAGCCAAAACCTGTCCATGAAAAAATAAAAAATACAGTGGATCCTAGAACGGCGAAATCTGTAGTTCGTGGGAATCTCTGCAAGCCCAAAAAAAAATCCCTGAATGAGCCGTAATGCTGAAATTTGAGATCATCTCCCTGGCAACTGGGTTCATTTACTCGGAAATCACCAAAAGGATTTCGATTAAGTGGTTTGTTGTTTTTTTCTCAGAAAGTGAGTGTGTTGTGAGTGAAAACTGGTTTTAAATTTAAATCGACAGAAATGGATTCATTGGAAATTCCAGTGAAGTTGAGGAGAGTTGTTTAATTGGGTTTAGAAGCTCTGTCCCACAACAGCGTTATTTCTCCTACAGGGAATTTGTTCCGTTAAACGGTAAAACTCACTGAACCATTGTCTCGCTTAGCAACGGAAACGTTGGCCTTAGTTGTGGTCGTAAATTCTCAGACCGCTGGGTGCTACCCTGGCTAGAATAATAAAAGGAGATATTGATCCTATAAGCTCTTCCTCGTGGAATCGATACTTCAAAGGACCTAGAGCCCATCCGGAGTCCTTAAATAGATGATGCTATCCCGTTGGGTAATATAAATGCAAATTAATTGTTATTTATGGCCAGGCGTTGCTACACACCTGAGCTTTGCAGCCGCGGTTAGCCAGCTGCAAAAAGTACACAAGAATATTGTACCGATCCAGAAATACTTTGCTGAAACGGATTAGTGACTCCCGTCTGGATGTTTTGCACCGAGTCACCAATGGGTGACCTTGGGGGAGATAAATTCAAGAAGGCCACACCTGCATTCAGTTTTGGTCACCACACTGTAACAACAGATGTTGAGGCTCTGGAAAGAGTGCAGAGAAGAGCAACCAAGATGTTTAGGGGACTGGAGGCTAAAACATACGATGAACGGTTGCAGGAATTGGGTGTGTTTAGTTTAAAAGGAAGAGAAGGACCAGGGGAGACAGGATAGCAGTCTTCCAATATTTGAGGGGCTGCCACATAGAGGAGGGGGATCAACCTGTTTTCCAAAGCACCCGAATGAACCGTTGTAAGTCGAGGATTTCTGCAAAGGGAGTCTCAACCCTGTCACTCTTCCCCTGAATGTTAAAAATAGTAACGGTGAACCGAAACGTGCATATCGTAAATTGCATGAATTAAAATGCTCTTTCAGGCAGCACCGAGTTTTAAGATTTTCCAAGCCGAAAACAGATGTCTGCAGAAAACCCAATTCTGTTCGGCTCGAATAAACTTAAAATAAATAAATAAAATTCGAGTGGATTATTTGAGACCTCGATGCAAGCAAACCATTATTCGGGCACCTGTGCAGCTCGCACATTTCCACAGTTCATTGCTTTAGAAAAACATCCCTTTCCTAGCAGCTGCTCCCACTGTGCTATTCATAGAGAGCTGCTGACACTCGCCGATCCGCCGCTGTCGCCATAAATCTGTATTTTCAAGCTGCTGGACCCGCACACGGCCTGAGGTTGCAATTTTAAAGGGGAAAATACCATATATCACAGCGATCTTATTACCCCCGGCCTTAACAATTCCACTTTATAATGCCTTGGTAAGGCCACACTTGGAATCCTGCGTCCAGTTTTGGTCGCCACGATGTAAAAAAAAATGTTGAGAGACTAGAAAGAGTGCAGAGAAGAGCAACAAAGAGGATTAGGGGACTGGAGGATGAAACATACGATGAACGGTTGCAGGAATTGGGTTGTTGTTGTTAGTTGCGAAGTCGTGTCCGACCCATCGCGACCCCATGGACAACGTTCCTCCAGGCCTTCCTGTCCTCTACCATTGGGTACGTCTAGTTTAATGAAAACAAGGACTAGGGGTGACATGATAGCAATGTTCCAATATCTAGGGGTTGCCACAAAGAAGAAGCAGTTAACCGATTCTCCAAAGCACCAGAAGGCAGGACAAGAAGCAATGGATGGAAACTAACCAAGGAGAGAAGCAGCCTAGAACTAAGGAGAAATTTCCTGACAGTTAGAACAATTAATCAATGAAGTGATTTGCCTCCAGAAATTGTGAATGCTCCAACACTGGATGTTTTTAAGAAGAGATTGAACAACCATTTATCTGAAATGCTATAGGGCTTCTTGCCTGAGCAGTGGGTTGGACTAGAATAGAAGATCTCCAAGGTCCCTTCCAACTCTCATACTATTATTCTGTTATGTTTAGCCCCACACCAAATTCATCAACCATTTACTTTCTCAGCCCTTTAAGGTTGGACAGATCAAGAAACAGACCCCATACTATACTCTCTCTTTTTGCTATGGGGTATAAAAGAGTCTTGAAAGCCTGACCGAGATTTTTTTCTCTTTCTTACATCCTAAGAGGGTCAAGACGGGATTAACTTGAATTTCTCCTTCATGCTTGGTTCTGTTTCAGGCAAAGCTGACATTTTCCTTCTTCAAAGTCATCCTCATATTTTTCTATCCCACAGAAGTAGATGGTTACTTTTTTACCAGAAGGCATCAGCTCTTTTTGGCTGATGAGATTTTTGAGGGCATGCTGTGGACATCACAAGGGAAGTGGTTACAGGGACGTTGGTCTTTGTGGGAACCACACTGGAGGCCTGACTGCAAGATTTTCCTCAAAGCTATACTTGGAGAGTATTTAGAGGTTACACAAAAAACACAACCTTCATCTTGATCCATCAGGATCATGGTCTAGTCACCACTGACAAGTACAATCCCTTGGGATGCTTACTTTTTGTGCTCTAAAGTTGAGGAAGATTTTTCTCAGTGTAAAATGGTCCCAACCTAATTCCTTAGGTCTTCTTGTGTTTTATCCCTCACCTCTGTAATTGAGTTCCTCCGCCTTGTTGCTGCTTGTCCTCTTCTCCTCCTTTCTTCCATCTTCCCCAACAGTCTGGACTTTCAAGGGAGCTGGGTAATTCACCTAATACGTCAAAACATAATAATGGAAACTCGTCCTTTGTGCCTCAACCAAGGAGTCTTCTTCAACATCGTTTGAAAGTGTTGGTGCTTTCTTTCTTCAAAGTGCAATGTTCACTTTCCCAGAGGGTCACAAGGAGCAACTTTGCTTGCACAATTCTGATTTTTGTAGTATAGACACATAGCTCTTTAATTCAACAGAGGGGCAAAATTTAGGGGTTGAAAAGATCTTTACTGGGCAAATGGTAAATGCTTTTATTCTTAAGGCAGATGGGTTAATTTGGGAATGGTTTTGCGAGAAACAAAATATCTTGCCCTTTATATTTTTGGATTGTGTGACACTACAGTTCTCTTTTCTCTACTTTGTTCTTGTGGATCAATATAAATATATGGATGTTTTTTTTAAAAAAAATAGTACATTTTATAAGCTATAGTGGAAATATTTACTGTATGCCATTCTAGGAATATTCATTTTGCAGAGTGGCCAAAAAAGGTTTCAAATTAAAATGTAAAAGTGGCCCTTTCTTCTGTAATAAGCAATATCCTCACCTTGTTTCATTTTGAGTCAGAATAGCTGCGGTTGCTTACGTAAAACTATAGAACGCACAATGGGCTGTGGATAGAACTCTGTAAACAACGTGTTGTTTCTTGCAGTTGGTTTTTCAAAGCCCTCAGCAGGAAGGATGCTGAGCGCCGCCTTCTCACGGCTGGTAATACACATGGTGCTTTCCTCATTCGAGAGAGTGAATCCACCAAAGGTAATGTGTTTAGACAAGGCTCTGATGATCATTTCCTCTGTATTAGGAAAATGACAAAAAGATTGAAGAGGGAAACTTTGGAGAAGGGTCATTGGGTACCTTACATGATAGCAGTCTTCCAATATTTGAGGAGCTGTCACAGGACAACAAGTAACTAGTGTGGAAGCTTATCAAAGTGGAACGGGGCAACTCACTGCAGCCAACTTGCTATGACCAACTTGCCCTGGTCACTTCACTGTGTTCAATTTGCCCGGATAACTCACTCTGGACAACTCGCCACAGCCAACTTGCCACGAGACAACTTGCTGCCGGACAATTCAACAATTCAATTTAATTATTGAAAATAATTAAAATTGTTTCAATTTTTGTTGTTCACATTTCATTTTGTCCCTCCTTTGGCATCCTTTCTTTAATGATTCCATTCCACTATTCAATATTAGTGTAATTCTTGTCCTGCAGTGAGTTGGCCGCAGCAAGTTGACTGTGGCAAGTTGTGGTATATACCCTATCAAAGGGAGATCCAACCTAGAATTGAGAAGAAATTTATTTCTCAATGAGAAAAATTAATCAATGGAATGGCTTGTCTCAGATGTCATGGGTGTTCCATTACTGGAGGTTTTTAAGAAGAGGTTGGATAGTCATTTGTCTGAAATAGTACAGGGTCTTCTGCTTGGGCAGGAGATTGGATTAGAAGACCTCTAAGACTCCTTTCAACTCTCTTATTCTGTATATTCCACCAGCCCCTCTGTCAACAAACTTGGGATTCCCTACACCAGAACAATCCCCCACTTTTCTCAAGAAAATCAATTCCAACACAAAAGAATATTCACACCTCAAGCTAAACTATGGAGTCCTTGATACTCTCTGAGCTTGGTTGTTAGCGTGCAGAAACATTTAATTACCCAACTAGGTAAGATGATCAGTGTCAGGAAAAGTGGGGTTTGTTCCCTTACTCTTCATGTGTTGGTAGGTGAATGTGGTTTTCTCATTGCTAGTTCCTTGATTAGGGTATCATTTTATGCTAGAAAACATTAAAGCTTCTCATTAATTCCTTTATTAGCATTTTGTTGGTATATTGATCATTTATGAAAAATTTTATTTGCCTTTTAATGACTTATCTTGTGTCCCAGCCACTACTTCTGTCTTCTGCTGGGAGGATGAGCAAGGTTGAGAACCACTTCCTTAAAAGCTTCAAGGGCTTCCAGTCATGCCTATTGTTGTACAATTACTTCACTTTTTTTGTCACCCTGTTGTCATCCTTCCATTTGGGAGGGGAGAAAAAGGCGGGGGAAGAAGAAGAAGAAGAAGAAGAGGGAGGAGAGATGTCTGATACTTTTGACTGACAACATTAGTGTCAATCTTCTTGGAAGCAGCTTCTTCTTGGAAGCAGCTGGAGTCAAGGCTGGCTCTATCATTGGGCAGAGGGAAGCTGCTGGTAGGAGCAACCATGAGAGGGTTTAGTTTTGTTGGAAATATCAGCAACCTACTTTTCCTGCCACAAGAAAGCAAAGCAACTGACAAAAAGAAATGTGGGCTAGCCAGCTGCTGCATTGGAGACAGTGGTGTCCTTTTGCTGTTGCAAATGGAAGGTTCAGGTGCTGCTTTGGTTCGCTTTCTGTAATGGAAACTGGCATAAAATTTATGGCATACAAATAAACAAACAAATAAATAAACAAATATGGGAAAGAGTCACCTTGAGAGCCCGTTTAGTCTAGTGCAGTGTTTCTCAAACAGGGGCACTTGAAGATGGGTGGACTTCAATTCCCAGAATTCCCCAGCCAGTGTGCACTGGGGTGTAGAATTCTGTGAGCTGAAGTCCACCAATCTTCAAGTTACCACAATTGAGAAACACTGGATTAGGGTAGATATCACTGTATCCACAGGCTTCCCCCTGCCTCTGTCTGATGGCTGACAAATCCAGATTGAGAATTTTGTTCAGCGAAGTTGCAGCCTCTCGTTTGCTCTCGCACAATCTGACCTAACCATCCATATTGTCTGCAACACAATTAACAATAATTGTATGTTGTTAAGCTATAAGATTTGTCCATGAATGCTTTTCCCCATCCAGTTTCAGTAGCATCTTTTCAGACTAGCCTATTTCATCAACAGGCAAAAACTTTTGTGAGCAAAAATGAAGCAAATGATTACAGCCTGTCCTTCTGAATGTTAGCTTTTATAGATTGATGTAGCTCTTAGATTGATGCAGCTCTTTTCTTACAATAGACATCAGTTTGAACCGCTCTTCATTTCCAAGTCCTTTCCTAACTGTCCCCCAAATCTCGTATCCTAGCTGATGATTTGTGGTTTCCCTAAAAGATAGTTTACTGGGAAGCCGGAGATGGTTCTGTTAAAAACTCTGTCACCAGCTTCTCTCTATCAAAGATTTGATCTTGTTAGGGTGAAAAGATGCAATAGCAGAGATATCAAATGCTGAGCCTCAAACAAGCAGGAGAACTATGGGCTGTTGTCAACTTACAATCATTTGTTTAGAGACTGTTCAAAGTTACAACAGAACTGAAAAAAAGTGATTTATGATTGGTTCTCACTCTTACGACCATTTTAGCATTCCCACAAACATGTGATCAAAATTTTGGTGCTTGGCAACCAGCATGTATTTACCATAAGTTACAGCATCCTAGGATTATGTGATGGGCAGCTTCTGATGTGCAAAGTCAATGGGGGAAGACAGATTTGCTTAACAACTGCACAACTCACTTAAAAACTGCAGTGATTTGCTTAACAACTATGGCAAAAAAAAAGTCATAAAATTGGGGGCAACTCACTTAACAACCATACTGCTTAGCAATGGAAATTCTGGTTGTAACTGTGGTTGTAAATCAATGACTTCTTGTAAATATGTGCCTCAGGCAAGTGCTCAAAAAAAAGTCAAGAAGGCAGCTACAATAAGGTGACCAGACATCCCACTTTTGGCGGGACAGTCCCGCTTTTTTAAAATTTGTCCCGCGTCCCGCGGAGTCTTAAAAATGTCCCGATTT
>JANHJO010000770.1:236156-247573 GCA_032468235.1 Pseudoxyrhopus heterurus
TCTAAGCGGTTTACAATGTCAGCATATTGCCCCCAACAATCTGGGTTCTCATTTTACTGACCTCGGAAGGATGGAAAGGCTGAGTCAACCTTGAGCCTGGTGGGATTCAAACTGCTAAATTGAGGCAGCTGGGAGCTGAATACTTAATTATAAAGTACAGCGTGTAGCCCGCTGCACCATTCAAGGCTCAACAACATGGAGGCCCCAGAATGCCGGCTTAAAACAGAAGGGCGAATTTCACACAACAGAAATACTAGATGAATTTTTGGACGAAACCTCCGGAAAGTATTTTTTTTTAATATTGACAGAAAGAAGAGAGGGGAGAAAAGGGAAATAGGATAGCTGAGAGGCAGGCAGAGAACGGGCCCCCAAAGACCTACATTGGCGTGTACCAGATGCTGAATCTCTGGAAATAGCCACCATCAAACCCTGGTTCCCAGGTTACATTGACTGCTTGTCGTAGCGGCCATACGGAGACGTTGACCACGGCGTGGGGGCTGGTACCTGACGTGGGGGGAGAAAGGGAACGGCGTTAGTTTAACTCGAGTCAGTGGAAGGACATCAATAAAGAGATTTAAGGGTGTGATTTTGCCAGACACAGAATTTGAGGTATAACAACAGGTCGTTTAATGTCTGTTTGAAGTTACAACGGGAAAAAAAGTGACTTATGACTGTTTATTCAGAGTTACGACCTTTGCAGCATCCCCATGGTCATGTGATCAACATTCAGCAGCTTGGCAACGGACTCGTATTTATGACGGTCGCAGCGTCCTGGGGTCACGGGATCCCCTTTCGATCTGGGGTTTGTTGTGTTGTGCATGGATCAATCGAGAAACTGTAGGGTGAATTTAGGGCAGGTTTTTTGTGAATCAAATCTATCAGATTTGTTTTGGTTGCCTTTTTGCCGCCTCCACGCGCCCTGTTTTTGGCCTCTGCATCCCATTTTTGGTCTCCGTGCGCCCCATTTTTCTTCCCGTTCCGATCCCGCCGCCTGGAACAGGCTGAAAATGGGGCATGTGGAGGCCGAAAACGGGATGCGGAGGCCGAAAATGGGGCACGCAGAGAGGCAGCAATAGGCGATGGCGATCCCTGCAGCCTGAAACAGCTGATGGTCGGAAGGCTGATCCTACTGACAATCAGCTGTTTGTGCTAATCAGGCTGTGCTGAAGCTGAAACAGGCTGTTTGCTGTTAGGTGGCAAATTGCTAGGGGACAGAGACAGATTTTTTCCCCTTTGTTTTCCTCCCCAAAAAACTAGATGCGTCTTATACTTTGGAGCGTCTTATACTCCGAAAAAATACGATACTTATTCAAACACGACGGTTCCTCACGAAAAGTGTCCCTGCCGCGACTTTAAACCGAAACATTTTCCGATAGGGTCCCGGGCTGCTAGGCACCTCAGCCGCCCTGCCCTCCGAGTTAAGGACTCACCCAAGACGTAGACAGAGGTGGCGGCGCTAACCCTGGCCACGCTGTTGTTGGCGGCACATTCCCACAAGCCATGCTGTTCCTTCGTCAGGGGCCGCAGGGTCAGGCTGCCGTTCGTGTCCACCTGCGCGTTGGCCAGGCTCTTGCTGCCCACCTGTGCAAACAAGGACGCCAAACAAAGCCACCCCGTCGTGTTACTTACAAGCAAGTCCTCCCTTAACGGCCCGTTGTTAAGTGATATTTCCCCCCCCTCCCCAAGTTTTTATATTCTGCTTTGAGAGGTGAAAGACAGCTGGGTAGGTTGTTTGTTTATTTATTTAATGGATTAGTTTTACGACCTTATCAATATCTAAAATAACATTTAAAAAGAAGATAAAATAGAATAAAATACAGCTGGGTAGGTTTGGCATGCAACAATAGGCAGTCTTTACAAGGTTAACTTTTAAAAAAAAAATGCAGCTACCGAATCTGTCGGGAAATGTCCGGTTTGTGCAAAACTGGACTGCGACTCACTTTTGTCCAAGTGGTGACGGGTATGGGGTCTCCTTGAGCTACGCACGGAATTAACAGCTCCCGACCCACCTCCTGGAAATATTCCTCTTTGGGCCGAAGGGTGAATATGGGTGGATCCTGAAAAACAGAATACCATAGAAAACACACACCACCCATTAAGAAGAATACAGAACTCGTGAGATCACAGGATATAGACTCCAGTTCAAACCAGAAGCATTTTTATTGGGTCTGATTACTGATAAACTGGGAAAAAAAGACGGGTTTCCTTATAATACACATAATAACGGCGGCGAGAATTCTTTTCGCACAAAATTGGAAAAATACTAAAATACCGACAGAGGAAAATTTAATAGCCAAAATTTTAAATTGTGCGGAAATGGATAACCTGACTAGACTGATTAAAGATAATGAGGAAAAAGGTAATGGGACTGAATGGGACTCTGTGTATTGGTGGCTAAGGAAAAGAAAGCAAAAAGAAGGCATAGGATAAGCAAGATATAGGTTAGGAGTAGTAATGATATAATAATAGGTTAAAAGGTTTTGCCGTCCAGATATACAAATCAATTATAAGATTGTATATGGTTTTATACTTGATGGTTTAGTTTCTTGTGTTAATGTTTCTTTTTTGTATTGTATGTTCTGTTGTGTTATTGTTTGTCGGTCTTTGCATTTGTGTTTTGTGTGTAACAAATTAATAAAGACTATTTTATAAAAAAAAATGAGCAAAAAAAAACTACAAGGGAATGAGTGGCTGATAAGGGAGATGATATGGGGAGATCCATTGTGACAAAGAGTATCATAGATTCTGCAGTTGCTAGAACTGCAACATCTTGCTGTTAATATGTTCTCTGTCCTAGTTTATTTATCTATCTCACAACCCTGGATAAAACACCTGGTTGCAGATTACATACCAGTATAACATGACTTGGCTTTTCAGGACAATATTTAAAAACTATGAGACCTCTAAATCCAGAAAAAAAAAACACACCTGTGACATGGGAAATGCTTGCCTTCAGCCACAAGGATGGCATCACAAAGCTGTTGGGTCTTATAGAGCTGCATCAAACCTGTCAGGATGGGGAAACAAAACCAAGTTGGAATGTTAGGTCCTGTCTAGAAACAAAAAAGAAGATGGACATGCCCACTGGTCAAGTAAGAATAACACCAAGTTTTTAGAGACATCCTGGATCTTTCGTTTCCAGTACTGTTTGTATTTGAGTAATATATCAGAACTAGTTTGTGGTATAGGGCGTCTTCTGCTTTAATTTCTTGGATTTGTTTATTGTTCCAGCTTTCATTTTGCTAGGATAAAAGCCACAAAAGTAAAATCAACATAAAAATGTCAAATTGAGGTGATCCATCAAAGAAAGAAAACCATACTTGAATACAGAGTACTACATTTAAGCTGCTTCAAATTGCCTTAGTGTAAATCACAAAATATTTCACATCAGTATGAGACAACATTTCCCAACTTGGTTCCTCCACATTAATTGGATTACAAATCCCAAACGGCCCAGATAGGGCAAAAAAGTGAGACTGAGGCAAAAGCGTGGCTTCTAAGTGAAAGCATAAATTATTTCCAGGGAAGAAAAAGGTTTTGGTTTCCTGGTGGAGGAAATAGAGCAGTTAATATAGACGACTCATTTCTATAATCTGTGGTAAACTTACCCTGAGTTACATAATATCCCAAAGTAGTAGCCTTCACCCTTATATCAATCTCTTGACTATTGTTGAAGTCTTTTTTGGCATCCATAATCCACCTACAGGTACAAGAATCTCTTAAAAAAGGATTCTTCTCTAAGACTCATCAACCAATCATGTCTAGGGAAGAAGATATCATCCTATAATTGGCAACAAGATGTTAATAGCAGCCTCATGTGAGTTAGAATACAGAGCTCCAGGACCCAGCAGCATCAAGCCAAATATATCACACATACTCTGCTGTCCTCCTGAGACCCATTGTTATATAATACATTGGAAACCTAGAGGTTTTTTTAGTCCAGGTCTCATCTTGAAATTGTAATCCATATTGAGGAGTATAACCTAATTTTTCTTTTCTTCTTCAGAGCATCATTGATCATCTTATTGTTTCATCTTCTCCTCCCAGGCACCTTGGAATAATATCCCTTGCACTCATTGATTGTTCCCCTCTTTTAATTCTTGAACAGTCAATATATTTGGCTTTTTAGGTTAAGGTTGTAGAGAAAGCATAGCTCACAGAGCTATGAGCTCACAGAGCTCAGATTTCACATGCAGAAAGTCCTGGATTTGGTCCCTGACCCCTCCATTTTTAAAGAACTAGGCAGCAGGAGATAATTTTGCTTCTGATTGCAGTGAGTGAGTAGGTGAGCAGTTACTATAGGCAGATGAACAACTAGCTAAACATTCAGGTTTTTATGTGCTATGAATGATTGACCTGGAACAAAGAAACATTCATAAACCCAGTCTCTGCCCATGACTTTTATTTCCATCTGATGTTCCCAGGTATCTACCAAAAATAGGTATCAAAATAATGTCCAAATCTGATTTGGGGGGGCTATTATTTCATAATTATATCAGTTATTTTTACAGGGCGTGGAACAAATTTTAAAGCAAAAGCAGTCCCCAACAGCACCGGAGGGGGGGAAAAAGAGAACAATAGGCCTAGTGGTATATAACTTATCATCCATGTTGATTTTCCATAAGAAACTGGTTGTGTTGATTTGCTGTTCCTGCTTATTAATGAAGTCAAAATACATGGGCATTATTGCAGAAGTCAGAAATGGAGAGTACAAGTGTTGTTCCCAAAGACTCTAGCCCCCCATTATGATAGTATATCTTGGAAATAACAGGCAGCAGCCAATGAGCTGTCAATGCCATTTCTAATTTGCATACTGGAGGTGGGACTAATAAGGCATATTTTATACACTATTAATTCAGACTTCAGCATCAAGGATAAGTCCAAAATCATCTCTTCTTTTAACACACAACATTTGGGAAGGTTACATTTATAAATGAATATCTCATTTTTAAAGCTCAGGTATACCATGCAGATGCTTATTCTAGGAAAAGAGATGTCCTATATTTTACACTACAGAAAAATCGAAGAATAAGATAGTATTCCTCCACGATCAACTTGTCTGCCTCCATATGATTATGGGAGTCTTCTGGATAAATTACCAAGCATCAACAAAGAGATGTTGTAGACAATGAGACAGAAGAATGGACAATTTTTATAAGGAAGGAGGACTACAAATATGTTTCTAAATTAAGATTAAAATGTTTATGGTCTTTTATGAAAGTCAAAAGCCAATGCAGATTAACCACCAACCCTACTAGCAGTATTAGAACCTAGTGTTCCTTAGCATACAGCTGCAGTATATAAAGAGAACCATTCGGTGATGCTGGAGATACGGTAAGTCTATATTCTCTCTGTAGACAGCGTGAGATGCTTTAATGCTTGTCATCTTTGGACTACCAATACTCACATAGGCATTTTTCTTTATTCTTTATTCCTAAATAATATATCTTCCTAAATCAAATCTTCCATTATATTAGCCCAAGATAATTTAACTGCTTGAAGTAAAGTCCAGATGGGGACCTTCTCCCATATATACCGTATATACTAGGACCAACATCTTTCTTGGTGCCTCTTTCAGATCTCATTGTTTGCAAGGTCAGTCCTAAAGTTATCCAACATTAATTTTTCAAATATGTCTCCCAGGTCCCTGTTTAATAAGTAAGTGAAACTATTCTTTGCTCAGATTTCTCCTTTTTTACTGGATAAAATGGTTCTCATGACACATCATAAGGGTTGTGGTACTTCCTAAGTTTCCTTCTAAATTTCTAAGTTTCTTTGTGGGATATATTTATTTCTTTTTGATATTATTTGCCATCCAGAATCTGCTGAATGTCTTTACAAATTGATTAAACAAATCAATATTCAGGTGACAAATATATGTAATCATGCATCAATGGATTCAATTTGTTAAGTTAATGGACAACTGTGCCTTTATGATTGTGACTATTTCTTCTTCTTTAACTGCAAATATTTAGCTCAAAATTGTCCATATTTGATGTGTCTGGAGAGTGGGTTTTCCAGCAACAGAATTCATGAACTGAGGCAATTCTGCCCATGTCAAAGTATGTCCAGCTGGACCAGGTCTGCCAGTAAAATGCAAATTAATAAAAGGTGCAACCTTCTGACCTTGCATAAAAATGTGAATTGTCTCAGGATGATCTTCTCAGTGAGGAAAAAAATGTTTTAATTACTCAAAATGCTTTAGGTAATATTTTTAATGAGGCTTATACGGTATTGTTCTCTGAGACTTATTTTGCTCTGATTTTAATCTCTACCTACTTTCATACAATTATCTACTTGTATATAGAACAAACCCAATCATTTCTAAATAAAGCCTGAAAGTGATTTGTAACATCACAACAGTGTGTTCTCAATGTTCAGTGCCAGACCAGATAAGCTGCATTCCAATGTAACATATTATCAGAAACAAAGACAGACTGTATAGTGAGGGGGAAAAACACATTCTCTGTCTCAGATTCTTATAGCACGAATTTGTCTTCCTTTCCTTTATCAAATCATTTAGGGGCCAAGAGCTTAATCGGAACTAGAGAAAGGTGAAGAAATTCAATCTCTCTAGCCTTCCATCCACCAATCTATCTTTGTTGTTGTTCAGCATGCACCAACACACATACACACTTATCCATGAACTAGTTAACTTTTCCGAGCTTGGTGGGCCCTCCTAAGGGAATCCTGGGGCCACAAACTAAACTAGGAAATTAAAAATCCTCTTAGAAAGACAGCAGCAGCCCAGTTCCATAATGCTGTCAGAAAAAACTTTATAGATATGTCTGTGAAGTCATCAGGAGTTAAGTTTGACTAGAAGGAGACATTACCTTTATTTATTTATTTTTACCTTCTACCACGGCTTCTTTCCCAACATATATTGCAAACAGGGATGTGGCATAACATACCATCTGTTGATACTTTGCCAAAATGCAGGAAAAGCAACAGTATATTTCACAGCTTGGAAATTCCTGGGTAAGAATATAAGTTTCATAATAATAATAATAATAAAAAAATAAAAGTGATAAAAAAGAACAACCCTGGCTTCCAGCTTTTGTAGTCAAGAGACATAAACCACAGAAGAAGCAGTGAAATGTGCGGTATTAAACATTCTCTTGTAGACAAGAAAAACTTTCTGATTTGGCAGCCTTGATACAGATCTAAGAATCTGTCTTCCCAAACACAGAGAACAATCCTTTCTATTTACTGAGACCAAGAAACCTTATTCCAAACTTCCAACTGAGTAAGGCCAATCAAAGTTGGGCTTGGCTCTTATACTATGCTTCTAGCACTATGGTAAGAGCTTTGCTGAAGTAACAGATTTAGCATCTAGTCTGTCTAAGAGAGAGATTTATCTTTGTGTACACAATCCATGACACTTCAAATTTAATTTGCTTGCCAGAGCAAAATGTGATCTTCCCAATCATATCCCCTCTAAGTTATGAACTATTTAGCATTTAAAATGATTATAGAAAACTTAATGCATCACTTTGGCATTTGGAGTGGAACGCACTATACATATGTAGATCTTGTATTTTGTGCAGATAACCCTGGTTCATCCACATTTCACTTTTCACACCTTATGTTTTGTTCCCCATTTGCTGTCTCTGCTAGGTTATCCATATCTCTCTAAATACCAAGTTCGCTTATGCATTTTTCCAAATTAAGTATCCTACTTATCTGTTGGAGTGTCAAACCAAGTCTGACACATTTGATAACCTATTCAAATAGAAAAAAAAATAGCCCCAAGGAGTCTTGAGAATAGTAGAATTAACATCTGGACTAAAAAAAAAACCAATTTCTAACTTTACCAACGGCAGTAAAGCCAGGAGTTTTGTATTAGTGAAAAACTGGAATTATTCCAAATTATTATAATAATAGTAATATTTTAAACAGTATTCTCTTTCTGTGTAATGCTGAAATATGTGGAACAGCATACAGAGCCTATATTATTATTATTACCTGTGGAAGCCTGTGTCATTATTCATTATCAGTTGGATTTCCATTTTTCTTTATGAATATCGTAACTATTTATCCAGTTTATGAAGCCTTTAACTATGTCAATAGTTACCTTGCAAGCAAACTCAATGGCTGAGATATACTGAATGGCCTCATTGGTTCGTATATTACTGTGTCGGATTTGCCAGTTAGGAATTTCAAAAACTGTAGTCCCAACAACCACTGAAGTCTAGAGTTTGGGAACAAAAACTGACCTTAGAACAATCATAAGTCATTGTCATTCTTACAGATAATTAAGATAGAACTGGGTCTTATTTACACAATATATGTGAACGTCTCCTGACTAGCATTCCCACTGGCATTCAGCGAATAAAATTGAATACAATTGTTACAATCCTTCATATTAAGACTGTTGACAATGCTTCCGGATTGCTAAATTGTATACAAATTAATTAATATTTTAAATGCATATCTGTAAGTCACCTAGAGCCTCCTTGGTGAGATGAGCAGCATAGAAGTCTAATAATAAATAAATAATATCTACAGAGATTCCATACCAGCATCTAATAGCGTTCAATATCATGTAATAGTGAATATCGAGTCTACACAGAAAAAAATCCCATGTGCTACATTAATTTCAAACATAGCATCCATTGCATAGAGAACCCTTTCATATTCAAGGATTTCAGCAATGAACATAAAGGTGATGGCATTTAATTATTGTATTATTGCTGTCATGTTGTAACAAGGGGTATCTCAGTTTTAAGCACATTAGCTTGGAATGGCTCCCATATACACTTATTTTGCCAAATGCTTCAGCCAAAAGCGTTTAGTTTTCACCTGCAATAAGCCAAGTGGTAGATTTAGACATTCAGTTTTTAATTGTTTTGCTGATCTTCCTGCTGGTTGTTGGCCTCTCATTAAAAAAAAAATGCCACCCATCAGTGTGTGGGCTTGATGTCAAAGATGGTATGTACATCCCCCATCTGGTTCTATAATTATTACCTTCAATCAGCATCACCAGAAGAATGTTAATGGATAATATGTAAACACAAAATCTTTTATGTTTACCTAGCAAACATCTGGAGAGGAAGCTTTGGATAATCTCTTTTTGCTGGAAACTCATTGGTGGAATTATTGGGAGTTGCACCAGGAAGACACTGGGAGAGGCCTACTTGGGGTAGCACCGGAATACATAAGGAAAGTAGGCTGTGTACAAATGGGATAGAGAGAAATGAAATACATACATACATACATACAGTACATATACATATACATATACATATACATATACATATATATACGTATATACCAAAAAAATCCTGATGGAATTTCAAGGTAATATCGGAACAAGTTATTATTATTCCCCATTTTGTTTGCTTTTTTTTGTTTGCAAATTTTACAGTGAGCTAAGCAATGTTGATACCTTATAAGATATGTCAGATTTCTTTTTCTATTTATCCATTTTATAAGTTTTGATACTCTAGTTTCATCCATTTTATTATTCATTCTTTTTCTTTTCACTGGTATTCATCAATAATTAAAAACTGGTCATTTATTTGGATACTTGTTTGTTTTCATTTGGCATTGCTTTCAACAGCAAGATTTAAACACTTTATCATACTGTGTAATTTTGGAATTTTTGTTTTCTGCAGAAATAGTGCACATAGACATGGCTTTTCCTTGTTTGCCATTATATGTGTGATGTAATATATACTATATTCCATATAGAGTATCATACCTGCCATACTATAATGCAGTGGTGTAATATAATAGCTGCCATATAGAATGGAACTGATCAAAGGAAGGTTCTCTAATTCTAATATGTAATTTGGGTAGTTGCATGATTATCATAAAAAGTTAACTAGAAGAAGAATCCATAGATAAGCATCCCTTTAAAAGTCAATTTAGTAAATATTTAATAGAGAAAAAAATCTTTGTTCTTTAACTTTGTAGTTCTTCAGCATGTGTATAACTATTAACAGCAAACACCAAAGTAAAAAGCACTGAGCGGATTCAGATATTTCATAGTGGTGATGTTTAAAATATTTTGCAGTGTGTTGGAATGTATGTCAGAAAGAATATCAGGACCTCTATATAGTTTCAATTGATGCAAAATGCATGAAACTGAACAGAAAACCAAAATGGCTAAGACCAGGATAACAATTCCAGTATCAAATTCAATAAAATAAAACAAAACAACATGCTAGCTTAGTGAACAGGACTTACGAGGAAACTAAAGTTTTACTATTACAACTCATGGAAAAAAGCAGACGTGGGGAGATTTCCTAGGACATTGTTGTCATAGATTGGTTAGTCATTTTCTCTGCACCATTCACTTAAAAATAAGGATAGGTGTTACCAGAGATATTTTTAATGACTGGAGGTGAATGTATCTTCCAAGCAAGAAAAATCAAACAAACTGACTTTGAAGAAAGAAATGGCAGTCTAAAGACAGCACTGCAAAAAAGAGGAGCTGAAGATTGCAGCGACCAAGAGCCAACGAGTAAGACCAGCTCTTTGAAACCTTTCTGGACAAGGAGATGGCTTGAGATGATCCACAAGTGCTCCAGAAAGCTGCTCTGGAGACCACAAGACAGTTTATCAGACTAGGAGACAATGGAATAGCCATCTTGCTCAAACCATGGTCAGCTCCTTTGAAAGGATACTAAGTTTGCATAATTGATTTTCTAGTAACCTTCAGAAATCGTTTTTTTTTTACTGCTTTTCAGCTATTAGAAACCCTTGGATGAACAGGTTTCACAGCATCAAATGGGATTCCCTCAATATTTAGCAAAAAAACAAACAAACCCACAAGTTTATGAATTTTAATTGGGGGGAGAGAATAAACATAAAAAGAATGATTAAAACTTTGATTTTAGAAAGTTACAAATAGACTAAGGGTCCAGATAAATTTGAAATAAAATCTTGGAATGACTTATAAAGTATCTTTCCTGTGGAAAAATGATTTGTTTGAATTTTTTTAAAAAGATAAGTTAAAATTTGAAAAAGTGGGCAGTGGAGGGAACTAAGGTTACAATTAAAGGAGAAAAATATTAAACTTTATTTACAATTACAGAATGTAACAAAATATTCTAATACTGGAAATAGTGTTGGAAGGACATTTTTGAAAAGTGGAGTCAAAAGTTAACAATTTCAACAGCAGTGTCTGCTCCTGTGAATAGACTGTGTAAAAAAAAATGTAATGGAAGAGGAACAGGTTTTATCTAACAAGACAGAGACTGAGTTGAAAGTGTATTTACAAATGATAGACTACAAAAATGACATGGAA
Source organism: Pseudoxyrhopus heterurus (assembly GCA_032468235.1). Lineage (NCBI taxonomy): Eukaryota > Metazoa > Chordata > Lepidosauria > Squamata > Pseudoxyrhopus > Pseudoxyrhopus heterurus. The sequence continues at coordinate 247,411 of JANHJO010000770.1, forward strand.
AAAAATGTTACACTAGCCATACAAAAAAAAATGGCTGATGTTTTAATAATTAAAAGGGTTATACAAACAATAAAGCAAGAGTGTGACCCGGATAATTGTGCTATATTAGCAATAGCAATAGCACTTAGACTTATATACCGCTTCACAGTGCTTTATAGCCCTC
>JANHJO010000770.1:273724-284126 GCA_032468235.1 Pseudoxyrhopus heterurus
TGCTAAATTGCAGGCAGCTGGGAGCTGAATACTTAATTACAAGTACAGCATTACTTAACCCGCTGAGCCACCGAGGCCCTGTAGGGCCAAATCAACATATGGCTGGCAGAGCCCAAGATCACAACTGTTTCTATCAGTTCTAGGCAGAAGAAAATATTCAGAAAGTATTGGCCCAGTGTGGTTTGGAGCATTATAGCACTGTTTTTCAAGAAAGAAGTGACTTCAAAATCTGGGAGCCAGGAAAACCTTTGTATAGATTCATTTTGTGTGCCAAGAGGTTTTTCAAATAGTCACTTGGTAACTTTGTACACAGACTGTTGCCTATGCTGTACATGGGGCTTCCCTTGAAAATTGGTTGAAAGCTGCTGCTTATCCAGCAGATGGGCAATTATGGATGTCACAATATGGAATGTCTTTATTTTGTGAGATGCACTGCTTTCCAGTTGGTTTCTTGATATAGTGGTATGTGGGGATGACCTTAGAAGACAAGAGGAAGAGCCACAGGCTTTTAGACTTTGAAGACTCTATTTATGTAACCCTATACTAAAAGTAGCGTTAGTACTCATGATTTGTACTTCCTGTCTGGATTACCTCAAAGAGCTAACATCTTGCATGTCTTCAAGTATTTCTTCTCTACTTACTTTTATTCTCCAGAAAACTAAGGACGGTCCTTTCTGAAATACTCCTCTGTTTCTGTAGGCTCACATATCTCATGTGTGACAGTTGTCTAGTCTGCGGCTCTTCCTCCTGTCTCCCAAGTTATTCCTATACACTAGTACAGCTGGTTAATATCTTCATAGTATAGAATAGATAATCCTTGCTTATTAACCATTTGTTCAAAGTCATGTTGGTGCTGAACAAATGGTGGTTACAGTTGATCCTCAGATTTATGGCCATTGCAGCAATTAAAATTAAAATTGGGTGCTTGGCAGCCTGCCTACATTTATGACCGCAGGGGGCACTTTGAGTCTCCCCACCCGCCTGTCTCCCAATATTTCTGCATTTTTGCCCACCCTACATTCCCCTGCCTATCTGTGACATCTCCCACCATTCTCAGGTGACCTTTTCCAGTCTTCTTCCTGCCATGCTGTGGCAGAGGCTGAGCCTTTGTAAGGCCTCCATGAAGCTATGTGAAGATCTTGCAAAGGGCCAGCAGCTGATGAGCCAAATGTGCCTCAGCAGCAGGAGGAAGAAAATGGTAAAAGTCAACTGGAGACAGTGAGGGGGCATCAGTGGCGGAGTGCAGGGTGGCCAAAAGGGCAGAGATGGGGAGGGAGAGATAGGGGGGAGGAGAGTTGAAGTAGAAGTGAGTTTTTCAGAACAGAAGAAGCATGAGGTCATCACCTAATAACAGTATGGTAATCATCGAACAACCTCAATTAGGACCATCAGAAAACCAGTGCAGTTATATGATTTTTTTTTCTTTTAATACAATTTTTTTTTTCAAAGTTAAACTACAAACTCCAGAAAAGAAAAGAAAGAAACAAAGAGAGGGGGGGAAAGAGACAAAAATAAAACAACATAAAACCAGAAAAATATGCATTAAAAACAAAGTAATAAAGTTAAACTTATTCTGGATTGTCCACCCTGTTGAATACTGATAAATATGTATTAACAGTAATAGTTTTGAAAAGCAGTTTTTCAAAAATTTCCAAGAAGGCTTTAACACTAAAATCATTGGGCTCCTGCCTTTTTTTGTATCTATTGTATCTATTTTGGTGCCATTGTAAAGAATATATAGTATATAATGTTCACAGGTTTTAATTTGTTATTGCTGTAATTTTAACATAGTCTCAGTTTCTCTAATGGATGCAAAATATAAGCAATTTAAAAGCAAAAATATAAGCAAAATATAAGCAATTTTTGCCGAGGACAAATAAGTAAATGTTCCATAACAAAGTAAGCACAGAAGAAATCCATAATGATGCACACAGTGGAGAGGAAAAAGGGAAAAAATTAAAAAGGAATATATATATATGTGTGTGTGTGTGTGTGTGTACGTACATACGTACGTACATACATAGAATAAAACAACAAAATTATTTTAAGAACAAGTAAAATACCAAATCCTTACAGTAGAAATTTGTTGAAAATCAAATACAATCACTTTCACTATCAAAGGAAAGTCCTCATGCCGCTGACTTTCATGCAGCAAAAGAGAAAGTGTTATGAAAATTCATTTTGTAATCTGAGAAGGGATATAAGATAAATCAGCATTCAGCCAAACATTTAACAGTTAAAAATATAGACCAAGACAAAAGAAACTTCAAAACATGATGTTAAAACAGAGGTATGCCTACAAAACCTGGAAAACTATTGGAAAAGATGGAAACCTGACCCTCTGGCATTGCTTACCGAGAATTGTGATCCACTGGATTCTCTTCCCAGACAAGTACAGGTACACAGACATCCAAGGATTGTCATGAGTTATTCCAAATCCTGTTCAAAACCCGGGGACCATGCTGCCAAAGAGCATTGTTGGCAGGAGAAAAATGCCGTTTTCTGGAGACTCCTCAGTTAAGTGATGTTTCATCTAATGACCACTTCTGGTCCCAATTAGGTTCGTCAAATGAAGACTATCTAATATAGAATTTGTCACTATGAGAGATTGTCTCTTACAGTTTATGCCTCTGCTGTGTGATAGTTCCAATCAGGAATATGTAATTGATTATAGTTCTCATCAATTACATAGTGTCATCTTATGGGACTGAAGAAATAGGCCTTTTCTGTCATAGCACCTAAAGAGCATTCCCCAGAAATTTGCATGGCCCCTACCCTGACTTTCATAAACAGGCCTTAAAAACCAATTCTTCCTAGGTATGTGGTAGGCCTCTGCTGGGAATATTTATGTCTAGGTTATTTTATTGATATTTCTGAACATTTATTGTACCGTTTTACTTATTTTGTTCTGACCTGATTTTAATATTATATACCACTTAGAGTTGTTATGGAGTCTGGTGGCCTTAGAAATTTGATAAATAAATTCATGAATCCAAAGACAAAAGGAAAATAGAAGGTGACCTCAAAACACAAAAACACTTGTTTGAACTCTGGCAATAAACTATTGTCAGAAAACAAAATAAAGTAAGAAATTTCAAGATTGTAAATATAAGACAGAAAATTGACGAGGGCAGACCTTTTTTTTTCCCAACCTATATTTTCAGCCATTACACAAAGACAAACTAAAACTTATGTAATTAACTTCAGGAGTGCAAAACCAGATCTAAAAAACTTTAAAAAAAAATGGTATTGGAAACTTTTGTCATATAATCTGCCCTCATTCTCTTGCCCTCGGGCACTTAAAAAAAGCAAAAGGCACGTAGTTTAAAAATGAAACATTGGAGGGAAAATGAAAGATAGAGCAAAGGCTTTTTTGAAGTTGCAGAAAAACATGCTCCTTTCAAATATCTTTCTTATTTTCTTTCTGCAAGCCTTAAATAAATGTTAAAAAATAAAGATTTTTGAAGTTTCTTCCCATACATGCATATATATTTCATTACTACTTTTCTCATGAAGAGTGGTGTACAATAAGGCAGTGAAACAATTTCCAGTTAAAACAAGCAAATAACAAATTCATTTTAAAAAGCAGCCTACAAGGTGGTCTAGTTCTAGAGAAGTTGTTTACTTTGTGGATGCTTATCTTAGATAACATGTTTTTATTTTGTTTAACCAAGCACAGGATGGAAACAATTAGTATCTTCCTAAGGAGATAATTCCATAATTAGGACACTACAATTGAACAGTCTTCCTTCTAGCCACCATAGTGTGAGAAAGGCTGAGTAGTTGCATCAGGATTAGGATCTAAATCCTGATTGGCTTTAAAACCAAGTCCAAATTTGGAAATCAGAAGGAGAGGCTTCTTGAGCATTTGATGAATCTACTGTTCCACTAATATATTGGATCCTGATTCAGGTAATTTAAGACACAATAAGCAATCAGAGATATTCATTTTTCCTGAAATGCACTGAACAACAAAAATTGTACGGCTTTAATATTTAAATAAGATGGTGGCTGCAAGGTGGCAAAATGATGGTTTAGTATGATTAAAGCATGTGTACAAAGAAATTGTGTTTTATTAACAGCACAAATTGATATTTCTACAGATAATTATTAAAATCTTCTATAGCCCAAAGTTTGGTGCTTGATCCATAAAATCCTCTGCTCTGTGGAAGAAAGTGTGCAGTTGGCATATACAAAAGGCATCTTTGATCCATCTTCCTGAGTCTAGAGCAAAATGGAAGCAATTTCCAAATGACTACCATCAGTCACCACAAAAGTTGGTATATTGAGATTATAATAAGCCAGACAAGGTTGTCTAATGGACTCATTTTTCAGTGGTTGAAATGCAGAGTCAGCTGCTGCAGATCAGTGCCAAGTGGTTCCCTTTTTAATCAGCAGTCAGAGTGGGTCTGCATAATTAAGAATTAACTGTCATACAACAGTTACAGTAGTTAGAAAACAACCAGCAAATCCAGATTTTCAAGAGTTGAGCTTGCAGAATAGCTTCTGCCTTCTTTGAATTAGGTTTAATTTCCTCAGTTGAGATAACATGCCATAATATAACAATCTTTTCAAAACCAAAATGATACTTGTTTTATTTAGTTTATATCCTTTGAGAGTTTAAATAGGACTTGATCAAGCCTTTAATATCTGTGGTGCTTTTTCAAATGGGGAAATTCTGGTGGCAATTCTGTTTGTCAAAACATCCGGTGCATCTATGTTAGCAAATCTGATGCACCTTGCATGGAATTACAAAATGTTATCTCTTAGTACACCCTTGTTTATGCCCCTCCCCAGATTAATACAAGGCAGATATAAGAATTTATAATTAATCAATATAATTAATTGTAAATATAATAATATAACAACTAAAAAAATGAGGCTTGCTTGCTCCAAGGAGGATGAGAGTTATGCTAGTGGCTCAACCACACTGGGCATGTTCATCCGAGGAGTTAAATGAAGAATTCCTGTCCCATATACAATATAATGATTTATAATTTACAAAACCCATGCCAGATTCTTGATTGCCCAGATCAACAAGAACTTTGCGAGGTGTTGGAGTTCCTGGACATCTAATGACAAATGGGCTACAAGGACACAGGACTGTTGACTCTGCAAAGAAGGCCAGCAGCTGCAGAACTACTGGAAGAAAAGTTGTTTACCTGTTTCAAATATACAAAGACAACAATAAAATAGTGATCTGCTATTACAAATCATATTACAAATTATTACAAATTACAAGTCCAACAAGAAAAGGATAAGAGGAAAAGAATGCATCAGTTCCGGAAAGAAACATCCAGAATCAGAAATAACAGAAGCTAGCAGATCAACATCAATTTATACGGGTAATACAGATTAAAGTATTCACAGAAGCAGAATGGGAAGAATTGCAAAGATCTACCCCACAAGGCAAAGAAATCGGAAGCTTTGCCAGAGTAGCTCAGACAGTAGAGGCAAGCCAGGGGGAGTCTGCAATAGAGGAAGCAGCATAGCTATTGAATTGTTTTCATTTCCAAACCAGACACCCTCTCCTCTGCCTTCTGCACAGAAAGAACAAAGCCTTCTAACTAAAAAAAAAACACAATAGGAATTGAAACAGAGAATAATTGAGCGTCTAGAACAGCACAAAAACACCAATAAGGTTGCCTTCACTAAGGCTTGTTCCAAAGAAACAACTAATAGCAATAGCACTTATATACAACTTCACAGTGCTTTACAGCCCTCTCTAAGCGGTTTACATAGCGTAATATTGCCCCCAACAATCTGGGTCCTCATTTTACTGACCTCGGAAGGATGGAAGGCTGAGTCAACCTTGAGCTGGTGAGAATCAAACTGCCAAACTACAGCCAGCAGTCAGCAGAAGTAGCCTGCGGTACTGCATTCTAACCACCATGCCGCCACATCCAGTACAAGTATTAAAAATGTCAATACTGTAATATGAAATATAAGCACTAGCTCACTACAAGAAACAAACCACCAACTAATGTATAGCACGGCTGCAGTTATAACTAGATACAAAGTCAGCAAACAAGAAAACAGGCCAAATTAGAAGATCAGATTGGAAAATAACATGAGCATGCTAAGATCAGATGCAAACAACTAGAACAGATGAAAGAAAAACTGAAAAACAAGAAAACCAACAAATACCTGATCAAGAATAATCACCTAGAAATAAGGAAAATCATGGAAGCGCTGGAAATAATAAAACACCAAATAACAGCTATAATCAAGAAGATCAGCAGATTTGAAGCTCAAATAACCCTATAGGTAGAATCTCCAATTTCAGTTAAATCATAGATGTTTCTACCAATCCATCAGTGGAGAGACTATCACTTGACAAAGTGCAGTTCTGGGCTTAGCTATGAGACAACCCAAAGAAATACAACAAAAATGCAGATTAGATAAAGGAGGTGGATAAGAATTTTTTAAAAAGCTGAAATGAAAGAACTTGTAATAACAGCAGAAATGGTGGAGAAAAGGGCAAATCAAGAATTAGTCAGCATCAGGTAAAAATGGACTGCATGGTTTATTGTTAAAACATTTGACTGGTCTATGCCCATTCATTGCCAAGAAGTTCAAGAACAGACTCCAAGGAGGGAAAATAAACATGTATGCTGTTCAATTTGTTGGTATAATCAACATGTTCAATATCCAACTTGTATTTTTGTGTTCTATTTTTGCAATACCACTATTCAACATTTTGCTTAATTCAGCATTCATAGCATCTACCTATGTATGTCTGAAAATCTGTTTGAAAGGCACAGTATATTCAAGCACTTTAAGCACTGAATATTCAGTAAGGTATTCATGCACTTTAAACAAGAAGTTGTATACCAGTTGACTCGGCTGATTCTGAGAATAATTAGTGGCATTCATAATAGGGTTCACATGGTCTCCTTTCTGAAGAATATGGTAAGTAAAAGTAATTTTCAGTCAAGAAACCATTGAAGATCTAGATCTCCTTGGATAAGATATACAAAATAATCAACTACGAATGAATTTGTGGAGTAACTGGAGTAGGTGGGGTGAGGCTGACCATAGGCAAAAATTAAAATAAAATAAATGTTGGCAACAACCTCTCTCTGCTTGAAAATTCAATTACATCATCATCACTGTCATTTTAGCCATTGTCTATCCACTGCAAGATGAAGGCTTTTTTCACCTGTTTCCAGTCAATATGGTCCTGAGTTTTCTTTTGCCAGTTGGGCCCACAATACTTGCTAATGTGGTCGTTGATTCACCTTATTTTAGGTGTGGCCGCTTTTTATCAAGTGGGAACCATTCTATGACTGCCTTGGTCCACCTGCCATTAGTTCTTCTTGGTATATGACCAGCCCATTTCCATTTCAAGTCTTTCACTTTTTTGATGATATCCTATATTTTCATTTGTTCTCTAATCCATGTGCGGGTCTTTCTATCTTGTCTTGTAATGCTAAGCATGTATCTTTCTGTAGCTCTTTGCACCACTTGTAGCTTTTTTTTATTGATTGTGAGGTTAGCATCCATGTTTTGCCAGCATATGTAAGAGTAGGTAGCACACACTGATTGAAAACATTTCAGGCATAGGAGGAGGAAAATTGTGCTTAGTTTGCCAAATGCCTGCCAACCATATTTAACACACCGATCAATTTCCTTTATTGTATCACCTTCCGCTGAGATCTGTTGGCTAGGGTATATGTAGTGGTTTCTATGCCTAGTTCTTTTCCAAACATAATTTTTTTTCTTTCTTTGGTGAATTTAATATACTTTGCTATAAAGTTTTGTCCAGTCCCAGAATGTCTAGTTAGCATCCATGAACACAATTCCTTTCTCTTTGGAATCCAGAACATTTTATTTATTTATTTATTTATTGTATTTATATGCCGCCCAACTCCCAGAGGACTCTGGGCGGCTCACAACATAGATAAATACAATCTGGATAAATACAATACTAAAATGAACTCATTATCTTCACTTTCTGTTGTCTTTTTATCCCCTATAGACTTTTCTCCTTTATACGGTTGTTCATGTTCTGTATGAGATGAATCCTCATCTTATAACAATTCTTCTAACAATTTTAATCCATTTTTTAAATATAAATAGGTAGTTTTCGTTTGATTACTTATTTATTTATTTCCCTGCCATAAACAAGGCATACTTAATACTCCTTCCTCCTATTTTCCTCACAACAACAAAACACTGTGAGGTGAATTGGGCTGAGAGAGAGTGACTGACCCAAGGTCACCCAGTTGGCTTTCATGGCTAAGGTAGGACTAGAACTCATGGTCTCCCAGCTTGCTGGATGAACATACATAATTAAATCTCTATAGAAATGCTATCATTGCAGCCATTAGGTGACTTTCTTCTTGAGTATTTTCATATAATTTCTCATGGTAACCGCTGCATTATATGTGTCAAATCTATTGCAATTATGTGTCTGTGTTTTGTGAATGTATTTTCTCACTTCTTGATATTAAATCATATCTACTGCTTAATGCCTTAGCTGATTCCCTAAATGCATTGATATATGTATCTACAGAAACTTTAGAAGCTTATAGGCTATGTCCAGCTTTTAATTGTCCCAACACAATGCTTATGCATGGAGGGAAGTATTTATCCAAAGTACCTTTAGCTTATGGGAAAAGGTATGCTTTTCTCCTGGTAAGTTTGAAGAAGAAACCACAGCAGAGCTCCCAAGCAGTGCAGTCAGAACACCCTCCTTGTCAGGCTTGATAGCATGCAAAAATGTCCATCAACATGTTTATGTCATCTGGATGTTTTTAGTGACTTTGTCAGTCAGTCATGTTTCTTTTTAAATTATGTATTCTTTTAAATAATGTAAATTGCCAGACTTTTTTTTATTCAAGTTGCCTCAAAATCCAATAAATAAATAAATATTAAGGGGGGGGGGCGATGAAGAAAATAAAGAAAATAAAGCTAGCCATGCTTATATAATATTACAGGATCTTACTTAACAATTGTTGTTGTTTTCTTAATAGGTTCTTTATTCAGTCTCTTGATTATATAATTGTTTTAGATATGCTTTTCCTTTCAGTCTATTTTTGTACACTTTTCCCAAGTCTTTTCTCTTCTTGTCTGCCACACAGTCCTCTGAGACATGTAATATTGTCTACAGAACTAAAAGGAAACAGGCATAAAAGTGCACTATTAAAACATTCATGTGATATTTATAGCCATTTTTAGTTTATAGGTTTATTCTAACATAAATGCTACTGAATCATTTGCAAGTAACCACACTAGCTGCTTCTCTAACCTTAACTGTTCAGCAAAGAACAGGAGCAATCTTGTCACCCCCACAAAAAATAAATGCCATATAACTGATGGCTAACCTTTTCAGCACCAAGTGCCTAAAGCGCGCATGTGCATCCCCAAAATGGAACACCTGTGCGCCCCCCCTGTGCATGCGTTCCGTCCCCCAGTGCATGTGCCCCTGCCCCCTGCGCATGTGCCCTGTCCCCCATGCATACATGCACAACCCCCACACGCGTACCATCTCCCTGTGCATGCGTGTCAGAGACCTGAAGATGAGCTGGCTGGCGGGATGTGCACACATGCATGCACGGCAGAGCTGAGCTGGGGCGACAGCTCACGTGCCCATAGAGAGGGCTCTGCGTACTACCTCTGGCACGCATGCCGTAGGTTCTCCATCACGGCGATATAGGTTAGGACTACTGTATACTAACAGAATCTTGCAAGGCTGAATGTGTCTCTCCCCCCCTCCCATACACACTTTATCTTCATGTGAATTAGGGGCTCGTTTGAGATGTTTTTTTCAAATTAGTTTCTTGGAAGAGGCTTACACACCACTTATCTGGCTGTTGCCTTAGTAGTGGCTCTTCCTCTCATCCTTCAAATATATTTCCTATGCTCTCTACAAATCTAGCCTTTCTTAAATGCCATAATCGTGTATTTCAACATTGTTATAGTGCTCAAATTTTTTTACACAACACAGTGATAATTTGATAGGCAGAGAAGTGTGCAAGGGATTGCAACAGTAAGCCTTATAACAACTTGGGTGTTGTTGCACCATCCAGTTTTTTAGACATCAGGTCCTACAATCCATACCCATCACGGCTGTATCTTCCATCTTTGAAAACTAAAAGGAGGTGATCAAATTCAAAACCAGCTCAAACTCTTTTTTATACTTTCCATATGCTTTACCACTACTAGTGATAGTAGGAGCACTTGAAATCATTTTGAAATTGATGTGAAAAGCAGAGTCCAAAACAAGTATAATCAGCATTGTATATCATGCTGTTATTGTTAGTTGCGAAGTCGTGTCCAACCCATCGCGATCCCATGGACAACGTTCCTCCAGGCCTTCCTGTCCTCCACCATCCCCCGGAGTCCATTCAAGCTCACACCAACTGCTTCAGTGACTCCATCCAGCCACCTCATTCTC
>JANHJO010000777.1:0-11376 GCA_032468235.1 Pseudoxyrhopus heterurus
AAACTCTGTAAACCGCTTAGGGAGGGCTGTAAAGCCCTGATAAGCGGTATATAAATATAAACAATAAATAAATAAATTACATAGTGTGGTAAGAGCCAAAGCACCAGCAAGGCTTAGATAAGACAGGTAAAACTGCACGTCTGTTTATAGGATTCCATGTCCTGCCTATTAAGTATTTATAGAAGCCATCTTATGTTTATTAATTTGGGAAGGCTTGCATTCTGAACTTTATTTGATTAGACTGATATCTAAATACTGGAGTTTTGTACCAGTTCTGTTAGGAGAAGTGGCTTTAACCTAGCCTTGTAATATCATTTTGGACCATTAAACTTTCCAGAGTAAAATAGTCTGTCATAATATCAGCATCAAAAAATTGAGTTTTACTGGGTGACCAAAATATTTATTGTGAGATTGCAGCTTCAAATATTTAGATAGGCAATTCAGGAGTATGTTTTAGTCAAGTGATTCTCTGTCTAAATGTATTTTATAGGATTATTTTAATAAGAAATTCTGAGAGTTATATCAAAATATCTAGAAGAGTCTAAGCTAAGATTGGGTTTTATAGAAGAATTGGGGGGAAATTGCAATGTTGTTTTGAATGACTCTTTCAAACAAGCATAAATCAATTTTAAAAAATTCTTCCAAATTGAGACGTAATATCAGTTTTATAGAAAGTTTGTTACTCTTGCAGATTAATTTGTTTTTAACCAAGCCAGATACAAGATTTTTAAATGCTGAATATTTTTTCCAAGGGAGTTTTTAAGTGAACTTTTCCCATCTTGTCCTGAAGATATAGTTGACTTTCATTTCAACATGCTGGTTGTGGTTGAAAGATTATAGAACCCAACACATCTGCAGGATACTGAGATATGATAAGGTGCCTAAAGGCCCTAGCATTATAATATAAATCATAAGCAAAAATATTGCCCCACTAGGATAGGCATGTTGATTTTGAGATGCAGTATGCTTCTCCCTACCCCCTTTTCTGGCTGTAGGTGAAAACTGGCCAGGTTCATTTATCAAGCATACCAGGTTACTTGGTTTGACTAATGCTATTGTGTGTACACTGCTATTATTAATAGTCACCTAGGGTTTATGGCTTAGTCTAGCTTATTCAATTAACCTTGTCTTAAAACATGTTATCTCAAAGCAGATGTAAGCTTGTTGGTGTCAACTACTGTACTTTGAGAGGTAAAGAACTAGTATACTAGAATATGCCTTTATCAGGAAATTTAATATCTGTCCAAGTGTCACTTTCTGAAATGGGAATCCAGCATTCAAAAAAGGTATGGAGAAAATCAGTTGGATGGGAGGAAGATTCAGAAACTTCCATTTTCATCATCCATCTCACCTATTTTTATGCATTTGCTTGTTATTAAAGGAAAGCATTCCCCATCCTTTCCATCTGCCCTTTCTTACTTTGCTTCACCCAGGAAAATTCATGTCATATTGTTTCCAGTTGTTGGCACAGTAGGCCATAGTTTATTGTCTTGCTTCGATTCAGTCAGCTGTATGTTGCATTCTTGCTATGCTAGAACTGATCTGTACATTATAAATGCCTCTGTATACGTAGCCTGCAGCATCTATCACTGGAATGAAAGATTTAGAGCACAAAATGAAGCTTCCAGAAGAGAAAAGATTTTACATGAAATATGTTACGTTGCATGCCCTTCCTCCACAAAGGAAATGGAGCAGCGTCTGGCTTACTACTCTTTCAAGCTCTGCAATCTCTTTCAAGACATTCCACCCTCCCACCAATTGATTCCATATGTTCTCTCCCCTCCCCTACAGCATTCTTTCCTTTCACCATCTCCTGTTTTAACTGGCTGCTGAGCCTGCAGGTTTCTGCTCACTCTCCTTGGGTTGATTTTTTTTTTTCCCTTCTGGAATCAATGGCTTTCAAAACTGAATAAAGATTGTATGCATGAAAATACACAAATGATTCTGTGTTACATAAGATCAAACTCAAAAAGATTTAACCAGAAATTTGAGGTTTAGATATTTGTAGCCTTTCCTCTCCTAAAAGATAGAAGGAATTGCATGACATCTCAGTGCTGCTGGTTGTGCATCTTGGGAACTGAATTCTGAATCCACAGTAATCAAATATGCTGCTGTTACAGTAAACTGGACACAGCTTGAATGGGGCAATTTAGATCAGAAAGCCTGCAAACTAATGACAATGCATAATGCATTGCATGCACAAAGTGATGTTGATCGACTATACTTAGCATGAAAAATTGGAGGCTGTGGTTTACTGCAGGTAAAGAGACAGTTATAGAAAAAAAAACACGGATTAAATGATTACTTCAAGGCAAGCAAAAAGAAAATGCTGATAGTAGTTTGCAAAGAAAACACATTGAAAGTAGCTGAAGCAAAAAAAAAGATAAAAATAAATTATTGGAAAACTGTTCCAATAATTTGAGAAGAAAATTTGAGAAGTAAGATATTACGTGGCTAAGACATAAAATAAACTGATGACAAAGTGGGGAAGACCAGAAATTCTACTGGTACAAGCAGACATACATCAAGAAAGAAAGGGAAGATTAATTTTGCAACTCAAGAATAAGCATTATAAAGAACTATAGCAAAATCAGGGATTCAACCTGTATCAAACATCAGCAAATGCACACTTTATAAAGAAAATGATCAGTCCATTGATTACAGAATTAGTGGGTGCAGCAAATTGCTCATACTGATTATAATCAACACCATGACAGAATAGCCAATATGATCAGTTAGTATCTGTGAAAACTTGAAAATTCTGAGTATGCCCATTATAGTATAAGACAAAAGGAAAAATCTTTGAAAATGTTTAAATTTTATAAGATGTTTATAAGAGCATATAAACTCAATGCTATGTAGAACACATATGAAAACAAATTAAAAAGAGTAGTTTTTGTAGGCGAGGTAATACCCAGAAACAGCAAAATTGGAAAAAGAATTGGAAAAGTTATAAAATACAGAAACCTAATTATTTAAAATGGGATATATTATGGAGAAGATCTTGTGAAGTTGTCCCTATAGTTACTGATGTATTAGGTGGAACAACAAAGAGATTAAACAGATTTTTACAAGAACAATGTATTTCAGCTATATTTACAATAGATTTACAAACAATTCCTCCCCCCCCCCCGCTTGCTGGGTACATTTTATATATAATAATGCTATTTGGATAATTCCTTTGTTCCTGAGAGAGATTTGAATTTCCAATGAAAACAATAATCTGATTCTTTTTATTTGTTCTTTGTGTTATTACTTGATGAATAAAAGAACAATAACAATACCTCACATTTACTTTATATAGATGATCTGAAGTTTTATGGAAAAGCAAAAATTGAAAATCAAACATTGACAAACACTGTAAGAATTTTTAGTATAAATATAGTAATGGAATTTGGCCTAGAGAAATTTGCTGCAGTAGCAATAAATTGACGTAAAATCACAAACAGTAATGGAATGCCCAAATCATCAGGAACCATCAGAATAAAACCTACAAGTATCTAAGTATTTGACAGTTGGATAACAACAAGCACACACAATGTGATTAGTAAAGAATACACCCGAAGAGTGTAGAAATTGCTAACTTAATGCAGCCTTGTAACCATAATAAAGATTTGATCTGATTAAACCTGAGTTTCCTTGTTCTTAGTCCAACCCTTCAACTACAACTCACTGGCTGTGATATTGTCATAATTTTGCTTTGTCGGTCTTTCCTTTAAGGAAATTGGTAATATTAAAAAGTATAAATAATAAAGTAAGTTTTGCTAGGAACATAAATACTTCTAAAATTATTTGTCATAATTTGATTTCTGCGTAGCTTTGTGACTAAAACTATGAATACATGTAATTAAATAAGTTGTTGTTAGTTGCGTAGTCGTGTCCGACCCATCGCGACCCCATGGACAACGTTCCTCCAGGCCTTTAAATAAGTAAAGCCCATGTATATTTCAAGAGATGGGAATAAGGAGATGAAGTCGCTAAACCTTCTATGCTATCCACCATTTCCCTATAGAATGCAGAAATTAGACTAGCCATGTTGTGATCTTCCAAAATTCTCCAGAATGCATTAGTAGTTCTAATATTACATATTTTTTTCATATTTGATTTAATACCAAGTCATTCTTGGTACACCAACACCATTCTTTTTCTTGCTTTTCTCATGTCCTCCCAACCTTTTCCCTAAATTTATTTTTTTGTTTTGTCTTGAGTTTTGCCATTTAAAATTTTGTGCCAAGTATCTTATCCAATATTAAAAAAAATCAATAAAATGAGAAAGAAGTTTTGTATAAGTGTAGCTTTGTAATATTCTATACAAATGTTGCAAATGGACTTGTTCTTTTAATAGTATAAATGTACGACAAATCAAAATACTGCTTTGATTGCATAGAATATTCCAATGATAGTATTTTTGTATTGTGCATTCACTTTTAAATTTAATATAGTCACATTTCCTTTGCATGTCATTAGCCATTTCCTCTCATCATGGCACCTAAATGCTAATCTGAACTAAAACATATTATTCTTCTCTGTGTCAGTTCTTTAGTATTCCTATATTGACGTGCAAAAAACCCTCTTTTTATTTTCCCTATTCATTTATTCATGCCACTATATGTAATTTTTGGTGCTGTGTTTCCCTGTTTACTTCTTATATTTTCATCCTTTCCTTGATATCCCAGCTAGATCTTTATCTGCATGCTAGTAATTATTTTTATAAACTATAGTACAAAGCTTAAAAGATAGCCAACATTGTAGAAGAAAAAAATATTGTAGAAGAGGAAAAAAAACAAGGCTTAAAATATCAAGAGAAGCTACAACACCAAGTCAAGATTAACAGGATGAAAATTAGCAGAACTTGGTTTCATAGTGAGACATTGATTCAATAAATAATTTACTACTGCAGTACTTTTGGTTTGCTGTATGTTTTCTTCAAGACCTAATTTTTTTTATAGATATACTAAAACAAGATCTATTCTACATCCTGTAGAAAGAGCCAGTTTGGTCCAGTGGTTATGGTAGCAGGCTAGAAATCAGGAAGCTGTGATGCCAGCCCTGCCTTAGGCATGAAAGCCAGCTGGGTGACTTTGGGCCCCGTCATTCTACCTCAGCCCAACCCACTTCACAGGATAATTGAGGGGAAAATAGGAGGAAGAGGGAATATTATCGTATGTTCTCTGCCTCAAGTTACATATAAAATAATATGGGTAGAATAAAAAATGAATAAATAAAAACGGGACCACAAGTCTTAAGTTGAATAAATTATCATAGATGTTTTAAACCATAGTTCATTTAGTAGCCAGTATACCTGATTTTGATATGTATAATGATGAATGCATTAGACTAAATTGAGACAGAGCCAGTGTGAAAATTAGTTCTCACAATGTCAACAGAGAATAGCATGATAGCGAATAGGACACTTACAAAACTTCATAACCAGTGGAAACAATCCAACCCTCTCAAAGGAAGGGTCCAAATAGTCAGATAAGTAGGGTAGGAAAGAGAAAAGTACACAAGATGTTTTAGATATTGTTTCTCCCTATAAAACATGTTCTTGAAACATAATAATTGCTGGAATTATTTGGTTATGGCTTTCTTTTTTTTCCCCCACTCAATTTTCCACTCAATATTATATATCTTATATTTTTGGGTTTACTGTCAGCTGGCCTGTAGAGCAAAGCCTGGCAATGGAAAGTATCTGGATAATTTGGAGCCACTCACTCACTCTCTGCTCAGTCTAGCTCACAGGGTTGGTTGTGTAGGGATAAAATGGAGAGCACTACTTAAACAGTCCTGGAAGTTGAGAGGACAATTGACATAAATAAATCTAATATAAATAAATGCTAAAAACGGTATACATGTGATGGTTTGGTCTTCTCCCTGAATTTGTAGTCCAATGAGAGATGATATTTACAAGACAATCCTGACGTTAGAGGCTCTGAATTCTCTTATGCCATCTAGTAGCAGGCTGGCAATTTTCAGCTGCTTATGGCTTCCTGGCTATAATTTCTTCTCCTCGGCAAGAACCATAAGAAACCAGAGATGTGGGCATCTGTAAAGGTACTAATAATTGGGTGCATGCTTCTGTTTCATTGCTTATGCTTTCTCATTTAATCTTTAATCACATTCATTTCTTTGCAAAAAGAATTCCAATGTATCCTGGCTGCAAATATACTTAACATTATTAAATATTATTTACAATATTGAACTGCAATAGCAAATGTCGTGGCAAGTGCCAGTACATAGAACTGGAACATTATATTGGATAATAGAAAGGGTTCATAAATTTCTGGAGTTGTTTTTATGTAATGAAAATTTAGGCAATATCTATAGTTAGAAATTGACTATAGAAAGAAAAACCCACTACAATAAAGTACAGTTGTGTTGACTGGTTAGCGCACTGAATTAAAAAATAGAAACCATTTCCCTTTCAACGTTTTGGTCATTGTAGAATCAGTCATTTTTTAAATTCAAGGGAAATCCAAATCCTTGAATGCTTACTTTATAATTGATTTAAAAATGAAAAAAAAAAAGCTTTATTTTGTGCTACCTGGAATAGAATATTATTGTGTGCTTCTTCATCTATGACTGAATTATTTTTTGAAGCATGTGTAATTAAGAAGTAGGGGAGGAATAATCTGATCTGGTTATATAACACTATACTATTAGAACTGAGCATTACAAAACAATGCTTGTTGTGCAGACATGTAGAAATAGCATCTTTAAGAGTAGTAATCATTATGTGTTCGCTTGTAATATTTGGAATTCCGGAAATAAATTGTTGCCACCATTCTTTCATCTCCTAGTATGTATCTAAATATCACCCTCTCATCTCTCTGGTATATACATACATAATCCTAGGAGACACTGTCCACACAGGCTAATATCAAAACAAATTTGGGACACAGCCAATATCTGAACGATTAATTAGAAGTGTTCTTCAATTCAATTCAACATTTTATTTGCCAAAAATGAGAGTTGAAGGCCTTATTGATAAAGGATGGGAAACATTTAATCTATTTCAACTCTCCTGGTTCAGATTTTTTTTTCTTTTTTAGATATTCAACAGTGATCTCTTTGATACTTCTTCATGTTAAAGCACTGTTTCTTAAATTAAGTATTTTCTGACAGGCATGATGAGTTTGTGTTAGCTGGTGAGAAGATCCAGAAGAAATTGTTTTGCAAACTTGGGATACATTCAGTTTCATTACCCCAAAGTATAGCCTATCTATGAATCAAGATGGTCTCTTGAAAAATCTACTACTATAAGACCTTTGCCTGCAAATTCATGAAGTACATGAGCTTTTAATGAAAAAGGTTTAAAATCCCACCACCTTTTCCTTTAAGTTACATTTTATCTAAGTGGATTTTCAGCACACTCTATACCAAAGATCCAGTATTGAAAGAATGTTATACAGATACTTTCTATAACAAATTTGCTTCAGACATTGCTGAAATATGCTATCAAAGTCCGTCACATGCATTCCATAAAGATTCAGATTCAGTAAGTATGTTAAACTTGGAAAAATGAAGAGTATTTTTAAAATATAATTTTATTTAAGAATATTTTTTCCTTTTCAATCTTTAAAAAGTCATAAATGTTCAGTACACTTGAAAAAAAATGAAGAAATGCTGTGCCTAAAATACTGATTTAACATGCTTTAAATATACTAGTATGACAACATAACACATTTAATACTGACATGTAGGCATTTATTTTGCGTCTCCTTTAAGATTATTTTATTTTATATACTGTTCTTTGATGCTACCTGAAAGAGCAGGAAGATAACTTATATGCAAATTTATTTACATTGTAGGTAAGAATGAGGGAACTTATATGTCAGTTCCCTCATTCCTTTTCCTTGAACTATTAGGAATTCATCTCGATTGCTTCATTGAGAGGCTGAAATCTTTGGATTAAGTGGATTGCTATATATGGAAACATGAGGATAATTTAGAACGCTTCCAGACAAGTTGTAAAAGAGGCCTTTTTTGAAGATAACACCCATCCCCCTCAGTGTCAGAGGTCTGTTTAATGAATGTAGGGAAGAGAAGCTGTTCCTGGTTGCTATGTCAGGAATTTAATTTGGCCTTCATTTTCCCTGCCTTTTAAAAAGTAGCTAAGATGTAAGTCTTTACCTAGACCTTTAAATGCAGAAGATTTAGTAATTGTATTAATTGCCTTATGCTTTTATATTTTATATTTATACATTGCTCTTATTTTTTTCTTAAATTTTATCTTTCTAGACATCTTCAGTTTTTAATTTGAAGTACTTTAGACCAGGGGTCCCCAACCCCTGGGCCGCGGTCCACTATTGGGCCTTTGCCTATTTGCAACTGGGTCGCGCAGGATGGTGCGCATGTATGCATGTACAGCTTAACTTGCATGAGTGGTGGGCTGGCATGCGTGCGCACACATGCGCAGGTCAACTTGCACAGGTTGAGCTGCATGCACATGTGCACACGTGGCCCACCACTTCCACAAGCTGAGCTGTGTATCCTCATGCGTGCCTGCCCACCACTTGCGTGGCCCAGTTTCCCTCTTCCCTGCCAAGCCACAAAGGTTGAGGACTGCTGCTTTAGGCATATATTAGTTCTCTATCAATGTTATATAGTGGTATAGATTCAGAAGACTGTGTGTGTGTGTGTCTCTGTGTGTATAATCTAAATATATGTTTACTGCCTTTATTATTTTGCATCTTTCACACATGGGCTTATATTCTCCTTATTTGATAATTCCTTCTGTCCTTCTAATGCTTATTAGTTACTTATCATAAACAGAGTAAACATAATTGTAATTTTGTGTTCCCTCAGTTCTTTTGGTGTATAAAACTTTATTTTGATATAATTATTGTTATGTGAAACATGGTTTATATTCTCCTCCAAGCAATAAAATAACAAGATAAAGCTTGAGTGGTCTCACTACTATAAGGACAAAACCTAGAATCCATTTTGTACCTTTAAAAAGATGAATCAGGTGTCCCTCTGGCCAGTTTGATTATGGTCACTTCTTTCTTTGGTCAATGAGTATATTAAACTTGTTTTTAAATAAAGGAATTTTGTTACACATATTTGCTTACGGCATCTTTCTCATTCAAAGACTAACTTAAATGCAGAGAAGGAATCAGACTTAGATTCCAAATTCTTTGATGATGTATCAGAACAATCTTTTCTGAAAAGATGAATACAGAAAATAAAACAGCACCTGTATTGCACTGTTTTACTTTAAACATTTTTAAGGTGTTCTGTGTAGCATAGAATTAAACTGTCATCCACAGTTCTCATTTTGCTAGCATGAATTCTGTCTTTTAAACAGATGCTTCTGTAATATCACTTAGAGCAGGGGTGTCAAACTCAAGGCCTGGGGGCCAGATCCGGCCCGCAGGATGCTTAGATCTGGCCCATGGGGCTGCCCTGGAAACAGCAAAGGAATGGCCCACAGTGCCTCTGCCAGTGAAAATGGAGCTCCGTTTTCACTGGCAGAGGGTTGCAGGAGGCCATTCTAGCCAAAAATGGAACTCAGGAGCCCATTTTCACTGGCAGAGTGCTCGTGCCCCACAGGCACCCCCAACACGAGTGATGTCGAATTGGCCATGCCTATTCTGGCCATGCCCACCCCGGCCCCCCAAGGTCAAACAACCCTGAATGAAATTGAGTTTGACACCTCTGACTTAAGAGGCTCATTTCTTCTATATGGGTAACTTCAGTAAATACTTTCAGCATGCAGTGAAATATTCTGGAATAGAAGACTTTAAGGATTGATCCCTGAGAAGTATAATCACAAGGTTGGAGCAGAGGAAATGTCTTGCCAGATATAGAGAGAGCTGGGCATCGCAGTACAGGGGCTGTTTCATTTTCTATATTCTTTTGAAAAAGGATTGTTCTGATACATCATCAAAAAAAATTGGAATCTAGGTTTGATTCCTTCTCTGCATTTAAGTAAATAGGATTCTAAGTGCCTTTAACTTGGAACCTTTATTTGAACATTTGTTTCTTATGCTAAGCGTGCTTTCGCTAAACATGCTAAAGAAAAGTATGTGGATGGTTTCTAGGAGACAAGAGATTTTGCTGCTGAACAGTGGGTGAGTTAATCCATCTGTAGTAGAGAGAGAGAAAGAAAAAGGGAGAATGCATCACTTCTAAGCCACAGACGCCAGTGATTGTCTCCTGTTCCTAAACTAGGAAGTCAGAAAACACATCCATCAACTTGGATTGGACTGTAGTAGTAGATTACAACCCTTAAACTGAGTCCCTCATCCTGCAGTGTTTAGGCTAATTTTATTATCTCTATTATCTAAAGATTATCTACTATTATCTCTATTTTATTATCTCTATTATCTCTATCCCTGACCACCAACTGTCCTTTTTTGACAGAATATATTCCTTCCTTCCTTTAATGCTGTTTGCCTTTTTTTCTCTCCAGGGTAACCAGGAGCCAACAGCTACTCCTGACACAATGGTCCAGCCATTCACCACAATCCCATTCCCACCTCCCCCACAGAATGGGATCCCCACAGAGTATGGCGTTCCCCACACTCAGGACTATGCAGGCCAGACCAGCGAGCACAATCTGACAATCTATGGAAGTGGACAAACGCATGGAGAACAGAATACGAATACAGCCACCACACAGAATGGATCTCTTACAGTATGTTCAGCAACATTTAAAGCTAAGAATTTATTTCATTGGTTATTTGGTATGGTATTTATATTTTTAAAATGGTATGGGTAAGTATTAAGCACCCAAAATTGCAGTTTCAGATTTCCTCTTCTTTCTTGCGCAAAAGCTAAGACAAAAGAAAAGAATTCCCAATTACTACAAAAACAAATGGAATACTCAGATTCATCTGAATGAGGTTGTTTATTATTAAAACAGGTGCTAGTGAACTAACTTACGATGCTATGGATATCTAACCATATTTTCTTCATTTTGTTCCTGCAGTATGCTCTTGGGCCATGCTATGTTAAGTGTTCCTTTCTGTGTGGCTCGGGTTATTTTTTTTCTTCTTATGATTTAATTAACTTGCATCAGGCAGAATATTGCATCAGGCCCTTGTCCTATCAAGATTTGTAAATATCATGTGGATGTTGATCCACAGTCATCTAAGGCATATTAATCTATATATATAAAGCAGAAGTCCGTCTCCAAGTTAGTTTGTTTGTGCTCTATACAAACTCACAATTTTCCCCCAAAGTTCGTGATTTTTGCCACACAGGTAGTTTTCCTTACAGAGAAGGTCCCTGTCAGGGTCACGAACCCCTAAACACCCCAGAACACCCCGAAAAAAGGTCCCAAAGTGCACATTCACAGCAAATCACTACTGAGCGTGCTCAGATTTTCAACAGCAGTACAGCCTCCATTTTAAACCCAGGAGGAAAAGT